>VDFB02281492.1:529290230-529442984 GCA_007258455.2 Sequoia sempervirens | reverse complement strand
ATCTCTCAAGTCTCTCCCTCTCACCCTACCTAGTTAAGTCCCCCTTACTCCAACCCCTTCTCTCTCACTCCCTCTATTAAACTCGCACTTCCACCCCCTCTCCCTCTCCCCATCCCACTCTACCTAGACAAATCTCTCTCTCTTTCTCTCTTAAAATTATGCCTCCCTCTAAAGACATACATAAATACATAAAAGCATAATATATATGTGTACATACAATCCTACATCCATACAATATGCATGCACTGATACATATAGGCATACATACATACACACAAACATGCATATATACATACATACATGACACACCAACATACATGTACATACAAACATACAAATATATCAAAAAACATTCAATATAGTTGCATTTAACATAAAGGAAGACATACCGCTAGCATGTTATAATGCGCTTGCATTATGTCTTGCTTGACATGTATCCCAAATAAGAAAAAAAAATGTCAAAACTAGGAAATAATGCGAAGGTGTTATATCTTTCTTTGGGAATCCCCAAGCCTTAGCATTGGTATTTTCCTTGGAATACCAACCCAAAGGCTTGGAGGGCATTCCCAACCACCAAAGATGTGTTTTTGTAAATTCTACAATTTTTCACATAATCGGGTTTGTGCTCACCATCACGATTATATCTGGTTCAATATCGACAAAATCAAACACATGGGTAATGTTAGGTTCTCTCTTAGCTATCCAACGATGTAATTTTTTTCACTTTTTGGCAATGTTAAGCCTTTAATCCATAATTTCTTTTGTTTGTATGTCTCTTTTTTTCCAAAAAGTAGTGTTTGGTGTTTTTTTTGTTATAAATTAACCATTCATCGAAATTTCAAATAAATTACATTTTTAGAAACTAGACTCCATTCTACAATTTTTTATTTTTTTTAAATGAATTACTTTCCAAAATTTGTAGGGGGAGCATGGCAAAAATTCTGCTTTTTAGGAAGTGCCCACTTAGAAAATTAGTAAAAAAACAAATATTCATTAAAAAATTATCAGAAAAATTGTGCATCAACTAGATAATTATTAATAACTTCCGATCAGAGTTTATTTTAAAATACTAATAAAAGTCACCTATGCTAGGTCATATTAAGATAGTTACAGGTTATTTTTTTTTGACAAAAACTAATTTGTGTAATATCCTCTTTGAACCCCTTAATCTCAACCATTTTCAAAATAAATTAGTTTTAGAAAGTAGACTCAAAGCACTTCGATCCTTGTTTTTGTTCCATCTCAAAATTTTGAGTGTAACTATCCTCAATTTCACGTCCAAGATCAGTATTTCCTGATTTTGGAAAAAAAAGTGGCCACTTAAGCCCCCTTTTTGGGAGCCATCTTGGTGCACTTACCTAGTAAATCTTGTCAATTTGGTACATGTGATATGCTCTAGGCACCAAAACTATAATAGTGTACAATGAACCATATTGTCAACCTCCTGATAGGAGAACTATCCCAAGTCATAATAGAGATGCACTAGCATACTATGACCCTGGACATAAGCGGTCCTATGCTACTCCATCTCCCTAATCATATGTACTAGTCCTCCATCTAGGTGTGCTCCCTAGCCATCTGGTACTAGTTCTAGTGGTTTAGTCATAATCATGATCCACCTAAGGAGTGGTGTTCATGCATGAAGTAGCCACCTCAGCTCAATATGTTGCCCTACAATCCTCTCCTAAATCAAACCTCCAAGATAGAACTGAATGTCTACTTGCATCTCCTAATAGGATTGGTCCTTTGCAAAATGTATAGTCTTTCATCGAACATGTATTCACAGAATGTGTTGCACATCCTCTAGTTTGATGGTCATATCACCAGTGGGTAGATGAAAAGTGCAGGTATCTGTATCCCACCTCTCAGCTAATTCCATGAGCATGGAATCATGGTATCTCATGGGTGGGATGAGATACACCTAGTATATACCTGTTTGTTTTAATATTTCCCTTCCTTCCTCTGAAAGCACTATGACAAGCTCTTGCAGGGGACATAATAACCTATTTCCTAGATGTTGTCAAGATTGAGGAGGAACCTAATAAAAAGAAAAAATAATATCACTTATAAACATCATAAAGTCTTAAATTTGTACATCAACAATTAAAAAGTGTGCTAAAGTTCCTCTAGGGTACTTTTGTGAGGGTCCTAGACACTTTATTTCTTTTTGCGACACTTTGCAAAAAAGTGGAACACTTTGCAAAAAAAAAGGATGGTTTGCAACTTCTTTTCTAGGGTTCTAAATCAATCTAGAAATACATAGAAACATAAGGTAAATGCATAAAAACAAAGCAAAGGTAGAGAAGAATCCACTCACTATATACTAAAGATCACCCCACGCTACCTCATCACGTAGGCTCTTGAGCCTTAGAGGCATGTATGGTCGTACACTTAGCATCGTCAATCACTCTCCACCGAAGTCAAGCTACAAAAAGGTAAAAGATAAAATGATCATAAAAAACTTAACTTTTTATTCTTATATACTCTCAAATTAGGTCATTTACATGTTAAAGCAAAGTACATTTTCATTCAAATTAGCATATTGGGGGCTAGAGAACTTCATTTTTTATACTGTTTGTTGCATTAGATTTGTAATTCCATTCTTGGTCTCATCAAATGTCTATAATTATGTGGTATGGTACTTGGAAATACCCTATGATATGACTTATGAAATTCAATGCGATTAGATTGCTACCCTGATTCCACTTCCATAAAGCAAGTAGAATCAAGGGGGACATACATCTACCCTCAAATTTGATTTATTGAAGAAGTTAGATAAGAGGATTTTTGAACAACTAATGAATTGGTTTTGTAGGATGTGGTTCCTAACATTGTGGTTTTGTAGATGACTACATTGGGGGCTTCATTCTCCCAAGTTTGTGAATGAATCCATATGAGTATACTTTTATGAGTGTACTTTTTGAAGTAATTTAGCTTTCATATGCACTTAGTGTCATATGGGTGCTAAAGGGGGGGCTAAATGTAGTGTCAAAAATTGTACTCCCTTCTTGGATATAGTACAATTTCACACTTGGTTTGGACCTATTCTAGTACCCTTGCATTCACGCCCTTTAAATAATCATTAATATGACCCTAAGACCCTTTATTATGTATCTCGAGGCTTATTTTGATTAAAATCCCAATTTTTTTTAATAAATATAGTCAATATTTCAACCTCTTGATATTCCCTCACCCCAAAAACCTAGGGTGGGACCCATACGCCACCTTGGGTGTATGAGTTCCCCTAGGTGGGACCCATACACCACCTTGGGAATATGAGTCCCATTTAGGGATTTTTTAGGGTTTGAGTGGGAAATTCAAGTTTTTAATTCAAAATTCACAAATTTCGGCATTTTGGGATCTAATAAATGGTAAATTAGATGAGATGCCCATAAAATCTAAGTCTCACACTCATTTTTGACATTAGGAACTAAGAGAAACGAGACAAGTGATCAAGTAAGCAAGAGATTCAAGAATTTTTATTCAAGAGAAAGGAGCAAGGAAAGTTGAAGTCTTGGAGCAGCATTATAGTTTTTTTGCAGGTCTCCAAGCTCACTTTCATTTCAAGATCTAGCATTGTTAAAGATTGATGATGGTTGCCTATGGAGGATCATGATGGATTCTAGGTTGGGGAGATGCAACTAGCTATTGAGCCAAGCCTAATGACTTGTTTCATAAATGATTCCATCTTCCATTATCATTCTACTTTCTACCTAAAGGAAGGTACATGCATTCTTATGGATTGTTAGGGTGATTGAAGATTTCCCAAAGTGAGTCATCATCATTTTCAGGTTTCATGTATGCATCCTATTCTAGCACATTAGAGCAAGGTTTCATTGCATTTTAGATCTCTTAATCTTAAGAAAATTTAAGATTAGGACCTTCACACATATTTCCATTTCAAATCTATTCTTTCTATCAAGGTTTAATTACCAACTAGGGGTTTGAATGAGGAAAACCCCCCATAAGAAAATCAACACCACATTTTGTTTTGCAATTTTTTAATAGGTTTACATCCAGAAGAAAAGTTTGGAAAACATAGGAAGGAAGTGCAAAGATAGGAGAAAAATTTTAGTTCCTTCTTTTTTAGAAAGGAGTATTAGGACTAAATCGCCCCTCCGGGCATATGAGTCCTAGTATACCTCTTTTTTCCAATTTTATGTAGATCTTGATTTACTAGCAGAAGATTCTAGATATTACCTAGATTATTGTAGCAGGATTAAATTGCCTAGTCTGGCGTATGAGTCCTAGTGTACTTCAAAAATAATAAATTTCAAGGTTTTTCAGATCTTGTTTAGATATTTCATGTCCTCCAAGTACTTTTTTGTTTCTCTCTAATTAGCAATCTAATTTCATGCTTCAAGTTTCTATAGTTTAGTGTATTAAAATTTTCATTTCTCCTTTTGAAGCTTCATGTTATGGTGAAAAACCATTTAATCACACCTAAGGAAACCACCTAGTAAGGTCCCTTCCCTCAATTGAGTCACTTGGTTGAGGGATCTTGGTTTCCTAATGAACTAAAGTCTGAAAATAGGCCCCTAAAGTTGTCCATCCCCTAAAAGGTGGACACACCTATTTTCCTTCAATTCACATATGCCAATCCATATGTGTCCAAACATATACAATCCTCCTTTAAATATTTTTCCACTAATTGTAGCACCCTCAACCATCACTCTCATGTGTATAGGTTGGCTATAGCATATAGTCATTCCAATCGCATGCCAATTTTTCATCTTTTATGTCATTCTATTTCTTGTAGCTCTTCTCGCAAATCCTCCCTTTTAATAAATCTTCCTATCCTCTTGTGGATCTACCCTTCAGGAACATCCACCTATCCTCTTGTAGATCCTCCCTTCAGGCACATCCACAAATCTTTCCTTCAGGCACATCCGCCTATCCTCTAGTGGATCTGCATTTTTACAACACATCTTCCAATCAGGTGAATCCACCTTTCCTTTACATCTATGTCTTCTTCTTAGACTTGTTCACCTATCCTCTAGTAGATCCACTTGTTTAAGGAACATCCACCTATAGCATCAAAAATTTCCATCCTTGACAATTTCACATTAGGTTTAGCTCCCCCTTATATTCTTGGACCTAATTTTGCATTAATTTCCCATTTTATAAACATCTTCAAAAAATAAAACATGGGAAATAAAATTATGCATTTAATATTTCCCTTGACACTTTTGATCCTATGAAATTTGGAATATAGTCTAGGGCATGCTTTTCCTCGTACCAACATTTTTGGCTCCAAATTTGAATTTGTGAGCATTGGTAATTTTTTATTTAAATTTTTTATTTCAATTGTCAGCAATTGGCATTTGATTTTCAGGAAATTAGAAGAATTGCACATATAGACAAATTATTTTCACCATTTTAATCCTAGAAAAACAATTAAGAAATCTATTGAGCAAAGTGAAGATCTTAAGAGCAGTCAAGAGAAAAATTATCAAGATTATTGCAATATTTCATCATTCAAGAATCATGTCATATGTTATGTGATTTTGTGTTCATGTTTTCATGCATTTTTGTTTATGTGTACTAGCACTTGTAGGTATTCAAATCAATTCAATTCAAGAAATAATTGATTCTCGAAGGCAATGAGTGTGACTTCAATCCATCAAGGAGATAATATCTGAGTCGTGAGTTGTAACAAGGTTGTCAATTCATTACTTGTTTATCATTAGATTCTATCCAACAAAGGATAAGCTCTCTTTTATCAAAATTTTCCATTGTGGAGGTAGAAATACCAATGCAAGGTTTGAATTAGGCAAGCCCCTATATGGCACAAACCTTCTTCTCCTTTTATGTGTGCAGGTTATAAATTTTAAGTGAGCTGAAGGAAGATTAAAGGCTACTTTTTTATTCATGCATTAAAATCGTACAAGTTTTCAAGTCATGAAATCTGCATTTTCTCATCAATAGATGAAGTTTCAACAATAAAAAGTATAGGAAGACATAAGTTGCATAGTGGTAACCTTTGGCATCTGAAATCATAATTCAAAAAGAAAGAGCCCAATCTAGGGTGCACCACACCCTAAACTGACATTTTCAGCCTTATATTTTTACATCAGGTGCATCTGTGCCTACTCTTTACATTTCTAGAACTTATTTTTTTCTATCTACATTTAGTTTATCAAAAATCATATTAGACTACTGTATTTATATAGTTACATAGTTATTTCATTACATCATTCAAAGTTAGTCAATTCAAAATCATACATCAACAATCCACATCACACAACTAAAACAACAAAAAATAGGTTGAAATGTGTGTTTTTAAAAATGGGGTTCACCAAAATGATAATAGATAGACCTATTTTTCTTTATTTCATCAGGAAATGATTTCCCCATAAAGAATTGAATAACAACCCTCAAGTGAATCAACTCAATGTGAGAATCTTCAGATTTCCTTATGCTTTGAGGATGGTGGTCAAGTTCAAACAATTTTTTTGGGAGAAAAATTAAAAATAGCAAATCAAACTAATTACAAAAATATAAGGCTCAATATTAGCAAAAACAAAAACCTTATTGCAGATTTGAGAAGGAAAAAATGATGTTTACCGGTCACCAAAAGTCACTTTTAGGAGGTTGTCTGGGAAACATTCACCCATGGGCGAATGGATCTTTTGTTATGGTTTTATAGGAACTTTTGGGAGCCTTTGATGCTGATCTATAGCTTCTTATTTGTCTAGGTTTCAATGTCAGAAATTTAAAAACCAGATTTGTAGGTGAGATTATGTGATTAGACAACAACTTTGACAAATTTTCTAATCTTTCTCTTCAAGAGGTCTTCAATTATTCAACCTAAATCTGCAACACACACACAAGAGGTAATTTTTTTTTGTTTTTGGTGAATTGGTGTTTGCCTTGGTCAAAACTCATTTTGGTAATCAAACCTTAAATTGAAATAAAGCATGAAAGAGGGAATGAAGAATGAACAATGCTATGTTTCCACTCAACAAACCTTTGTAGAAACCTTGGTAATGGAGATATTGGAAGGTCTATAACTTGCATGAAATGGATTTAATGGATGTGGATCTTGATACTTGAAATAATGCTTTGAATGCTTGAACTTGATCTTGAAACCTAAATCACAATGTTAGCTCCAAAAACGTGCATGATGCAAGAAGACTTTGACATGATGATGGGATCTTGAATTCTATTCATCATTAATAGGAATTCTCTCATCAAAATTCTCTTGAATTTCTCATAGAATGCTAGGAAAAACTTAGAAAATAACCTTGTATTTATAGGTACATATCCTTAATTTCCCAAAATTCAAATGTCACAATCTGACATTAAAATATGGATTTCAGGATATTAAAATACCACAAAAAAATATTTAAAATTTAGGTTCAAATTCCTAGGGAGGACCCATTTTCCCATGGGCGAATGGGTCCTAGATCCCTATTCCTAAAACACATATTGCTCAAGGTAAGGTGTTATTCATTGGCATAAATTAGTGTTGGGTTTACCTTTCAGAAAATATAATTTATTAGGCTTGTCACTGTATAATAGGGTTTATCAAGGCATAATTAAGTCCAATTTAATTAAGAGGGCCCTAACAAATGTGAAAATGTAAAGGGATACATTTTTCAATTCTACATTAAGGTATTATTAAGTCCATTTTAATTAGGAGGGCCTAAACAAGTGTGAAAATGTAAAGGGATAAATTTTTCTACACTACAACAATAATATCACAAATATTAGAACCTTGATCCACCATTCTAACTCTTCCTATTAGGGTTGTAATCAAGTGGATTTGAGATAATTTCTAATCCTTCAAAATTGGGAAAATTTTATTTTATGACCTAGATCCCTTTTCCCAATCAAATTTTTTTGGTGAACTTGACTATTTCAAACATTAAAAATATTCTAAAATCTGAATTAGATCTTGGTATTTTTGCATTCATCATTAATGCATACACAGTTGTCATAGTAAACATTGAAAATGTGAAAAATTATATTACATTTTGCATCCAAAAGAAATCTAGGCTTAATTTCAGTCATTGTAAAGTAGATCTAGTTCAAAATTGCATTGATAAATATACATTAAGTCATTTAAAATCTGAAATAAAATTTGAAAGTGTTCAAAGCACTCATTTAGGCATTGACATATAGTGACAAAGAGGAAAAAGTGCATTATATTGTTACAAAAATATTCAAAGTTCTAAATTTTTAGATTTGTCAAGATAGGATACTTGAATATCTATATTGTACAATCTGAAACTTGTATTTACAAGTGCATTGATTTATTGAAGACTGTGAAAATTTATTGCATAGTTGTCTTTCATATTACAAAATAACAATTCTATTTAAGTCTAGAAATTTATTTACCGTCAAACCTTAATAGTCATAAAATAGGGAACTTAAACATTGTAGAACACATACAAACATTGAATCAATAAAAATACCTTGCCAGTCCAAGGTGTACTATGCCTTAGAATAGTCAAATTTTACTCAAACTTGGATCACAAGCTTACCTTTGTGTCTTCTGTGTCAGCTCTGTAACCTACCATGGCTTGAAAATGGATCAATCTAAAGGCTATAGAAAGGTGTGGTTGGAGGGAGACTCATTAAATATTATTAAAAATTTGAAGAAATATTCTGCTCCCTCATGGAGTGTTGAATCCTTTATTATTGATGCGATTGAAATTTTAAATTCTTTTGAAGAATTTAATATTTCTCACATTGCTAGGGAAGGGAATGGTATTTCAGATGTCTTTGCTAACTTTGGTGTTAGCGGCTCTAGGGTGCGAGATGTGGATGACCCCCTTCCCATTGAGGCTCTTTCCTATCTTAATTATGATTACCAACATTGCTAAGTTGGATGGTGGCTTATCATGTTTTGTGTTTACATGACCCTGTTCACGTGGCCAATTATTGTTTGGAATGAAAGAGAGTTGGATCGTGATTGGGATTATGGTACTTTGAGTAATCTCCATATGGGGAAACCTTCAAGGCTAATTATTATCCCTTGCCACCATGTTGTTGTCACATAGATTGTGGGTATTTTCTGGCTTCCATTCTCAAGGCTTCTCTTAATTGTTTGCAAAGTTCTCAAGCTTTTGTGTTTAGCTAAGGTTGAGACCATGGGAGGCGATTGAAATAGGGGGAACCTCTACTATGACACCTTGAAAAAAAACACTAAGATGTGGTGATGGTTGCATAAGGGTGGGCTTACTCCATACTAGGAGCGACTCCATGGGAATATCCTGTAGGCTATGACCTCATTTGTCAAAGGTTGGAATAATAGTTTTTTTCTTAAAAAGGTATAGGACAACTGAGAGGGGGGGTGAATTAGTTGTCACCAAATTTAAACTCAAAACTTCAAAAATTATTAACTTCACCACACTATTTTGTTATTAATTATGAACATGAAATGTAGATAACAAAAAGTAAAATCAACACAATGAACACTAGATTTTACGTGGAAAACCCAATGAGGGAAAAACCATAGTGAGGATTAAATCACAATATAAAATAATTGCAAAACTAAAAACAAGGGCTCATTGCCTAGAAGAGGACTCATTGTCCAGATAGAAAGGCTCACTACCTACAGAAAGGACTCACTATCCAATAGGGAGCCTCACTGCCTACAGATACAAAAGAAAACAAAGGATCCACCACAAAAATTTACACACATTCATAGCCTTGATCATAAGATTGCAGAAACCTTCAGCACACTACTTTCAAGAATCTAACACAATTAAGTGCTGCTACCTCAACTGACTTTCACACACTTCTACACTTTTAATTGTGGCTTACTTCGTTACTTTGCATCATACAATCCTTCACAAATTAACTTGCATTTATACCATCTTCAACCTTAGAAACATTTTCAAAGGTTGGCCACACAAGCTTCATTTCATAAATTCTACTTAGGTCGGAAACTCAACATTCCTAGAGTGGAAAGGAATGAGAGTGGACCAATAAAACACTTAACCAAGACCCAAAAATAATGTCTTGGATTAACCACATTCTTATTTAATTATATTTTATTTTTCAAATGAAGTTTAAACACTAGGTCAGCCATTTGAACCTAATAAAAACACAAATGAACATTGATGTACATGCTTTCCAATAAGAAGGTGGCACACAGACAATGCAACACGCTTCATCATGCATGAGAACATATCTTAGGTTCCTTCAAGTACATACACAACAAGAGAAACAACCTTTGAACACCGAACTTCTTCCACTAGTCTATCTAGATTGTGCAAACATATACAACAACTCTAAAACTCAATTTCCAGATCACCAAACCACAAGAATCTTTGCCAGATCCCAAAAAACACCAATTTAGGACATGTTCTAGATTCACAAGATCTAAAAAAGAACAACAAAGGAATTTGGAGTAGAAATATTTCTCCCAGTCCACATAAAACCAACTCTACCATAATGGTTCACACACTGGTGAACACAACTTTCATATTTCATCAAACCAAAAGCTACAAATTAGGTGATATATAAGATCACCATCAATAAACCTTCAGATTTGCACAAGCATAGGATCAACATAGGAGAAACATGAAGCACATGTCATAGCACATTCTAAACATATATGTAACTCTGACTTCTCTCTTTATTAATTTTCTCAAAAACACTTGGAAACCCATCAATTCAACACGTCTACAACATCATAAAGATAGCTCCATGTACTCACAACATCTCAACAACATCTCAACTATACATGCACAATCTTCAACATACTGAACTGTGTTGACATCAATGACAACATTAATGAAAACACCACCAATCTTGCTCATACTTGTAACTATCTCCCCCTTTGTCATTAATGGCAACACATAATGAGAAAAACCATCAAAGACAACAACCTACACAATATTTTGGGAGAACACCTTTTCTTCCTTTTCTTACTACTTTTCACATTACTTTCTCTCCCCCTTTGACATAAATGGAAAGATCAAGAACTCTGATTACTTCCCCTTAGGAGTACACCCATTTAACTCATACTACAACAATGAAGAACTTTTCTACTCCCCCTACAGAGTAGGCCCATTCATCAATCTAGATAAATGAAGAATTTATGAATTCACTGGATTGATGCACCTTCATGTGAACCTATATCAAAGGGCTAATGACTCACAGCCTCTCCCTAAGATACTCAAAAGTATCCTTTGGAAGAGCCTTAGTAAATATGTCTGCAATTTGTTCCTTTGTTGTCACATACTCCATCTCGACTTCATTCTCCAACACCTTTTCTCTCAGAAAATGATATTTAATAGATATGTGTTTTGTTATTGAATGCATCACTGGATTCTTTGAAATGTTTATAGCACTTGTGTTGTCACAGAAGATAGGAATAGGCTCATCAAATATCACTCCAATGTCTTTTAGAGTTTTCTTCATCCATAAAACCTATGTGCAACAGGATACTGCAACAATATATTCTGCCTCTATAGTGGATAAAGAAATTGAGTCATGTTTCTTACTCAACCAAGAAACCAATCTTCCAACAAGAAAGAAAACACCTCAATTGGTACTCTTTTGGTCATCCACACAACCAACTCAATCTGCATCGGTATAAGCACTCAAGGTAAAATCAGCACCCTTCGGATACCATAAGACATAATCTGATGTACCTTTAAGATATATGAATATCCCCTTACAACTAGATCACATGCACCTCTTTAGGATCTGCTTAAAATCTGGAAACTAAACATACTACATGCATGATATCTGGTCTAGTAGCAGTCAGGTATAGCAACCCACCAATCATCGATCTGTATTTTCTCTAATCAATTTTAGCAGATTCATCATCTTTACTCAACTTACATTTGGTTACCATAGGAGTACTAACTAGTTTGGAGTCATCCATTCCAAAATTCTTCAATAGTTCTTTTACATACTTAGATTTTGAAATGAATATCCCTTTATCAATTTGATTTACTTGAAGACCAAGAAAGAAATTCAACTCACTAATCATTGGCATTTCAAGTTATTTTTGCATTTATTTTGCAAATATTTTACACATGCCTTCATTTCCACCAAAGATGATATCATCAACATATACTACTACTATCAACAATTTGTTACCTTGCACTTTGAAGTAAAGATTGTTGTCAATAGAGCCTTTGCCAAAACCTTGATTTGTCAAAGATCTATCCAATCTTGCATACCAAGCTTTGGGAGCTTACTTCAGACCATACAATGCCTTCTTCAACTTACAAACCATATTTGGTTTGTTAGATAAGTGAAATCCTTCAGGTTATTCCATGTATACTTCTTCCTCTAATTTGCCATTCAGAAATGCTGACTTGACATCCATCTGATATACTTTGATATCCTTGTGGGAAGAAAATGCCAAAAACATCCTAATAGCTTCCATTCTAGCCACATGGGAAAATTCCTTCCACCTGTAAGTATCCCTTACATACAAGTATTTCTTTATTTCTTATCACTTCACCATTTTCATTCAACTTATTACATAACACCCATTTTGAACTGATTACATTCTTATTCATAGGTCTAGGAACTAATTCTCATGTCTAATTCTTTTCTATTTGTTGCAACTCTTCTTTCATAGCTCTAACCCAACTCTCATCTTCACATGCTTCACTCATGGTTTTAGGTTCTATTTTAGAAAGAAAATACAGATTTACCTCAGCTACCACTTTACTTCTTGTCTTCAAACCTTCACTCTTGTCTCCAATTATCTATTCCTCTAGATGATTCTTCTGCACATACTTAGGATCCTTAGTAGCAGGTTCCTAGATTTCTTCTTCTTCTTCTTCTTATGCTTCCTTCTCCTTGTTCTCTTCGGGTACTTGTCCACAAATAGGATCATCAGGTTAAACTTCACTTATCTCAATAGGTATGTGTTGCAAGATGGTGTGTCCCTTGGTCTTCCTTGTCCAACATAGTGCTTGGGTTTGTGACATGGTCTAACTACCTCCCATGGATCTTAACTGACACTTGTATTGGGCATGGACAAGTCGATATTTTGGTGCAACAACAAGGCCAACAATTGGTATCAAAGCTGGTCACGGGTTCAAACCCCTCCCTTGTGCTGGGGGAGGATTGTTGCAAGATGGTGTGTCCCTTGTTCTTCCTTATCTAGCACAGTGCTTGGGTTTGCGACATGGTCTAACTACCTCCTATGGGTCTTAACTAACACTTGTATCGGGCATTAACAGGTTGATCTTTTGGTGCAACGACAAGGCCAACCGTCTGTGCATGTCCTCATCAACTTTCACATTAACACTCTCAGCAATCTTCCTCAATCTTTTATTGAAACATATATATGATTTTCTAGTAGAGTACCCAAAAAAAATTCTTTCATCACATCTAGCATCAAACTTTCCAACATTTTCATCCTCTCTTTTAATGTAACATCTACTTCCAAGTACCTTAATGTACTTTATAGTAGGAGTCTTACCAGTCCATAACTCAAAAGGAGTCTTTGTGCTATTACCTCTAATTTGAACTCTATTAAGAACATAAACATTAGTGTGTATTGCCTCTATCTAATGCACATCTGATACATTTGACTCTTTCATCATGGTTCTTTTAGCTTCCTGTACTGTCCATTTTTTCCTCTCAACTACCCCATTCTGTTGAGGGGTTCTCAAAGTAGAGAATTTTCTTTTTATGCCATCCTCTTCATAGAATGTATTAAATTCACTAGAAGTGAATTATCCACCTCTATCAGATCTCAGACATTTGATTCTTAGGTTAACTTCATTTTCCATTCTTTCTTTGAACACTTTAAACCTATCCAGAGCCTGATTCTTCTCTCTAAGAAAAGCAACCCATGTCATTCGAGTATAGTCATCAATATGGAGCATGAAATACATGTCACCATTTAGGCTTCCTATTCTAGTTGAACCACAAAGGTTAGTATGAATTAATTCCAACATTCTGGTAGTAGATTGCTCTTTTCCCTTAAAAATTGTTGATGATGTTTTCTACACAACAACTCAGACAAAATATGATATCCTATCTCTCTTGAAAGGTGAATATCAATCAACAAGCCTAGAGAGATAACTCTAAGGTCTCTAATGTCAGGTCTTGACAATGCAAAAACAACTCAATGATAAATGTGAAAATGCTAGTAATCACAAGGGACCTTACAAAACAAATGATGGAAACTTCAGAATTATAAAATATTGCAATACAGTGATACTTATAATCCTAAAACCTAACTTAGATTTCAAAAGAAACAACAAAAGATAAGGGTTTAAAGATATTTTAAAACTAAACTAATTCCTAAGACCAATTGTGCAAACAATCTAATATCTAAAGTGGACGAATCCCTCAAAACCAATTCCTACTTAACCTAGATTAAATCTACAATCTCATAGAAACATTGCAATCTTCTAAGGAAATAAAGATTTTCAGATCATGGAGCATTCACACAAATCGACCTTATTTTGCAATTGAAATGAATAAATACCCACAATTAAACTTAGCACATAAATTCAAGTCCCAGGCTAACATTACACAACAACTTACAATCAACAAGTTGCTAAAATTATGGACCAAGGATTGTTTAAACACTTCAAATCTCAAATCATTAATCAAATTGAATCACATCTAAATCTAAAATCTAACATGTAACCATAACTTTAAAATTATTTCTCAAAGATCTGGAAAAAAAAGAACTATTCAAAGTGAATAACATAAGCAAGAGCACCAAAGAACAATGTCTTTACTTATATTGAATCACCCAAGTTTGCAACAATTCAAGTATCCACAATGTTTCAGCACATTCTCTTAGAAAATACTAACTCCTAGCTCAACTCTCACTATTCCAACTATGTATAACTTTTACAAATGAAGTTGGAGCCTCAATTTATAAAAAAGTAACATTAGGTCAGCCCAAAATTAGGGTTTAAATGCTTAGGTTGGCCTAGTAGATCAGCCTAGAGTTTTTAAATAAAATAAAATAACCTTAAATTCTTGAAAACTAACTCTAGGTCAGCTTGGACTTCTTCTAGAAATACTCCTTTTGATGGAAAAAAATTCAAGGTTGTCCATGCTGGCCAGAAGTCACATGACTAGCACAAATCCCTATGTGACTAGAGGCTGGCTATTCTCTCCCTCTTTATTGGATTCTAATTTATTGGCCAATTCTTTGAATTTCTCCAATATTTCTTTCACATCCTTTGGATCTAGAACTAGAATAAATTTAATTCTTGTCTTGTGAGTCTTGTATTCTTCCAAGTACTGGGGCATCATTGTATTCCACTCAACCTTTAGGTCCTAATATTTATCCAATTTTGATATATATACATGCATCCTCTATATTTGCTTTGGTGATTGGAGCACTATCAGAAGGAGCATATATTTCATGCCACCATGACTGTAATGTATTAATATTCATATTCTTTTTTCCAAATTTCCTTCTCCTAGTCACTATCTCTAGAAAATTAATACAACTATTACATATCTCCTTCATTTTTCCTTGTAACTTCATTATTTTCTTAAAGGCCTTAGTAAGGAGTTCTTTCCTATAATTCCAAACTTCCATCCACTCCTTTACCTTGCCAATATCATTTGAAGTTAAAATATTCATCTCTCTTAGTCCCTCCTGAGGTACTTGCAGGATCTTCTTTAGCTCTTCAATAGTAGACTCATCAATCTTATTATAGTCTGCAACAAACTAGGAGGTGTCTTCAAGAAACTTTGTTGCCTTAGCATGGATGCCCAAAATATGTGCAATTGATTCATCCCCTCTCTTACTAACTTCCTAAAGCTATTCATGTGTATTGTGCACAGAGGATTTTAACTTCTCTATTTCTAAGATAGCCTCCTAAGGCAACAACCCCTCTAGTATTGATGAACTACCATCAGTGCAAGCCTGTAGAGGTTTCAATTAAATGTTGGACATATTTATAGAAATCATTCAACTATTTCTGTAGCTTTTCCTTCTCCTCTGTTTCCTTATCAAGAATTTTGAGAATGGCTTGTGAAGACTCTTGAAACTCTTCCTTTTCTTGCTCCTTGGTTGTTAGACCCAAATTAATAGTTTGTACCTTATAATCAATGGGTCTTACCTCATCCATGAATTTATTTGCTGCAGGGAGAGCCACAAGAATGACTCTATTATTGAACTCATCTCTTGAAAACTTGGAAACTATCCTAGCCCTTTTCCTTTTCTTGGGTTGCCCCCATTGTTCAAGCAATTTGTCCCCACTAGGAGTTTCTTCCTAGAAAATTATTGGATTATTACTAAGCCTTTTCTCCATCCATTCAGGGACAATAGCCTGTTTGATTGTTACCTCTTTATTTGGACTATCAACCACATTTTCCTCAATA
Source organism: Sequoia sempervirens (assembly GCA_007258455.2). NCBI lineage: Eukaryota > Viridiplantae > Streptophyta > Pinopsida > Cupressales > Cupressaceae > Sequoia > Sequoia sempervirens. The sequence continues at coordinate 529,426,694 of VDFB02281492.1, read as the reverse complement.
TTCTACTCTATTTCTAGTTGCTCTTCCTGTTCATCTTTGTCTAGGTGAGGACTATCAACAACTTCTTCCTTGTTCTACCCTACCTCAGGATGATCCTCTGATTCATCAATTATTACTTTCTCTAGAGACCTAGATGGTTTTTCTTGTACTACCTCAGATTCCATGTTCTTTCTCTCTGCCCAAAAGGTAGATTGTTTCATCTCTTGTTCAAACTTTCCTCATTCTCCACTTTGAGGAGTAGAGACTTCATCATCATCTTCCTCTAGCTGTTCAGGGTTATTAGATATATTACCTTCCTCGTGAACTATTTCCTCTAAGACTTGTATATTATGATGAGGAGAAAGAATGGGAGAATTATTTCCTAAAGCTACTCTCTTCTCTCCATCATCAGTAGGTGTCTCTTCATTTTGTACTTTTTTCTCTACAATTTTTATCTCTTTCACTGGAGATGCCTTGTGTTTGGGAGAATTCCTTCTAACATATACTTGGGGATTTTCCCTAGAACTTTCCACATAAACAACTTTTGCTAAGGAAGGAGCATCAATAAAATTATTACCCTTCTTTTCCTTGGTTTCCTTTTGTCCTTTAGTGACTAGCCTTCTCTTTCTTGTTGGTTGTGAGGTCTCACCTTCTCTAGTTATGGTATTGACCTTCTTTATTTTGGGAGATGGTTTGTAACCTTGTTTGGCCTATTTCTAGCTCCTAGTTTTTCTTTTTATTGTCATAGGTCTTTCTTCCTCTTGAACATCCTCCTTATGAGGTTCAACAATATCATCACCTCTATCTTCTTCAGCCTCCTCTTCAGATTGAGACTCCAAGTCTCCCATCAAATCATAGATGAATTTTGTACAATCAGCCTCCAACTTCAAAACCTTATGTTTCACCTATAACCTAGATTAGTTTTTCACTGGCTTAGTGAATTGATCCAGGTCTATTACTTCTTCCTTTTATCTGTTAACTAGACACAGGGGCTTGTTCTTATAGGGATCATAGTCATGATGTTGATCCAGGTTTACCTCATCATCCTGCACTTGATCAGGCACCTCTTCCACCTTGTATAGCCTTATCAGTTTAAGAGGAAACCTAGAAAGTCTCCTCATAATAACATTAAATTGATCTCTAGAATTGGCCCAATAACCTTCAATGTGATCCTTATACCTAAATGTTCTGTTGGCTTGTTTCTGGGCTTTGTCATAAGGGTCAAATTTATTTATGTTAGTATGAGAATATAGGTCAAACTATGCCATCTATTTTTCAGAATGTTGAGTACTTTGAATAGAGGGGTAGGCCTCCAATGTTCCAATTCATAAGGGAAATTATGCTCCAAGCCCCTTCTTATGTAATTCTTGTTGTAATATCTCTTCAAAGCCCACCATTTTCCTTTTCAATTCTAGCATTAGAATTTTATTGGTTGGATACCTTGGTAATCTAAGTGGAACATTTGGAGATCCTTGTACCTGAATGTATGTGAAGCTCTGAAACTGGATGAACCATTGACCATATTGTTTAATCAGGTCCATGGAATCAATACATACTCTGACATGGAGAGAATCTTGCAGTAACCTTGGGATGCACATGAAAAATGCATCATTGGCTCTCTTATAATTAGATGTTTTATGCTACAGCTATGGGAAAATATCCCATATCATGTCTTTCCCTATAGTCCCTTTGCAATTGAGACCTTTGTACTTAGCTTTATGTGCCAACATGTAGACAAGATATGAAGTCATAGTGAATCTATTGGTCTCTTGTACACTTCTCAATTGGGCATCCAGATTGTTACTTATGATTCTAGCCCAATGATAATACTTGTTAGCCACAATTTGTGTGATGGGGTAGAACATCCAATTCTAAAAGATGTGAGCTTCTTCTACTCCCATGACCCTACCCAAAAGAGTTATAATATCATGATATTCCATCTTGAAATGACTCCTGTGCAGTTGTTTGGGCAGCTTAGAGTAGTGTGGTTTAGGGTTCAATATCCAGAAATTGTTCATGATTTCCAAAGCCCTATTGGGGTCTTCATCATAAAAAATTATTGCTTCCCCAATGTTAATTTCCTCAATGAGCTTGTGATGTGAGGCAATATTAAACACCTCTACAATGGACTCTTTAGTAAGATTTTCCATTACTCTTCCTTGTGGGCTAATTATAATTCTTGTTCTAGAGTCATAGTGCTTTGCACATTCTAAGACCAACTCTGGACAAAGTTGTGTTGGGGGGAACCTTGCGACTTAAGCCAACCCAATGTGAGTAATGATCTATGCCAATTGGGTTGGTGTATTTCCATAAATCCTCTAGTGAAAGTCATCACAATCTATATGTACCATATTTGTGTCTGCAATCTTTGACCAAGTAGATGCAATCTTGGACTCTGACCATATGCCCTTGAAGTCACACTTCATCTTTTCTGCTCTTCTCTTGACTCCTCTTGCACTAAAGCAACCTTTGACTTAGCTACCTTGTTGGGACTCAATTCTACTTGTATCTATTAGAAAGCACCATGATCACCAAAATGGAAAATAACAATATAACATATTATATCAATTCCTTGAAGCACCAATATATGCAATGATAATTCTATTAAATTAAAATATAAACTCCAATGGTAATGCAAGGAAAATAATTAGTTTTAGAAGATCCCATTATCAGATAGTGCAAATCATGCAAGTGAACCTCATTTAAATTAGACAAGATCCATGAAGTGACCTTATAATCCCCTTTTGCAAACTCTTTTACCACTAGTATTTGAGATTTTGAAACAACATGTAAAAGGTAGGGTAATCCAACCTATCTCGGATTCCTTGGCCAGACTAGAGCTAGGGTAATCAGACCTGGCTCAAATTCCCTGCTTTATTGTTGCAACATTGTAACCCATTTTTCCCTTTGTTTTCCCAATTCATTTTACATTTGTAGGAGCTTGACTACAAGATGTGACACTATTGTAAAAACCTTATTTCTCAAGATATAGTTCTTGAACTTCTTCACACCTCTGAACAAAGCATAATCTTGTTTTTCTACACTCAAATATCTCAATTCTGCATCTTTCAATGGAGCACTCATGAAGGCTATAGGGTGATCACTTCCTTGGTCATATTTTTGAGTTAACATATCGACACAAGAATGATTAGATGTGAATGAGTATATATAGAAAGGCTTAGAATAATAAGGACTCACCAATACTAGGGCATTAGCTATTTCCCTCTTAATTTCTACAAAAGCCTCTTTTGCTTCAGCACTCCACTCAACCTTTGCATCTTGTTTCAACATTGCATTCAAAGGTTTAACTATTTCTACGAATCTAGTAATAAACTTTCTAAAAAAGTTGATTTTCCATAAAAAGGACTTCATATTCTTTTACTGGCTGGAGGTTGGATCTTTAGTATTGCTTCTATTCATTCTGGATCAATAGAGATGCCTTCTTCTGAGATAACATGTCCTAACAACTTTCCTTCAATGACTCCAAAGATGCACCTTTTTGGATTGAGTGAAATGCCAAATTCTCTACACCTTTGAAATACTTTGCACAAGTTTGCAATATGATCTCCTTGTTTCTTTGAGAAAACCATTAAATCATCCATGTAAATAATGATACACTTACCAATGATATCCTTGAAGGAAATTTCCATAGCCCTATGGAACGTTGCCCCTACATTGGTTAATCCAAAAGGAATTATTCTATAAGCAAAGGTACCCCACTTCATGGTGAAGGCAGTCTTGTGTCCATCCTCGTATTGCACCATAACTTGATTATATCCTGAGTATCCATATATAAAGGACATCATTTGGGATCCATTAATGATTTGTAACACTTCATCCAATGATGGAATAATATAATTTTCTTTTTATGAGGCACAATTAATATTTTTGAAATCAACACATAGTCTAATTTCTCCATTTTTCTTCCTTACTGAAACTAAATTAGCAATGCAAGTAGAATGTCTTATTGGAAATATGATATGAGCAGACAATAACTTTTGTATCTCCTTCTGAATAATTAGTTCCAGCATGGCATTGATTGGTCTCTATCTTTGTCTAAATGGATTAGCACCCAACTTGAGAGGAATAGTGTGTGTAATGATCAAAGTATCGTATGTGTTTAGATCTTCATAACTCCAGGCTATAACATCTTGATATGTGTGGAGTGCATCTATTATTCCCTTCTTTTCTTCTGGAGTACACACCTTTCCAATGAAAATGTTCTTAACATCATCTAGATTCCCCATATTATATGTATCACACTGACTGCTAATGGACTCCTTCTTAGCTTGTTGTTCCTGATCTTTTATCCTATCCAAATAAAAAATCCTCTCCAACTATACCATCCCTGTTGGAATGGTGTTGGTTTTCAGGTTGATAACTCCTTCGAGATCCATTTTTGCCTCCTAGGGTTCCACCTCATCTATTATCTGAGAAGTAAACACATCATAGCTCATAATGAAATCAAGAATGTGCTTGTCATCCTCAAATACCTAAAAATTGGTTACATTATCAGGCACTGAGGGTACTAGAGTGATCTCTACAGTAAACTTCTTCAAACTTGAAAGTGATAGGGGCTCAAATGTGCTTGCTACCTGTGCTAGGGAATCTACAGGTTGATTCTTTCCATGAGGTATCAGTTGGATGTTAAAAGCATCAAACCCCTTTATAAGATCCCAAACTCTATGTCTGTAATTAGTCTTTCTTCTATCATGACATGAATACCGCTTCTTGTCTTTCTTAACTACTAGCTTAGAATCTCCAAAAACTTGCAAAATTTTGACTTTCTTTCTTAATGCCATAAGTAGTCCATGAATTAAGGCTTCGTATTCAGATACATTATTAGTGCAGTGGAATTGAAGTCTGTGAGCAGCAAAAAAGTTTTACCTTTAGGACTAATCAACTCAAACCCAACTCCAACACCCTGCTTAGACTTGGATCCATCAAATCTAAGTGTCCAACATCCAACAACCCTTGATCCTTTTGATCTCTCCTCATTAGTTTTGTTGTTTCTTGGAGGTTCTTCTGGAGGTATCATGCTTTTACCTTTAGGATCATCTTAGACACTTTGTACACTCATCCTGATAGATGGAGGTAGATTGACGTAGCTTTGTATTTGTTCTACTATTTTTTGGAAAAGGAAGCACTCTAATTCTAAGTGAGAAGCACTGTGGACCTTGCACTAGTTTGGAAGAAGTAACTCTTCAAAATTCATGTTTCTACCTAGTTGGATTTGATCTTCTATGAACTTCTGAATAAACTCTTGAAAACTATCCAATAAGTTGAGTTGACCATCTTCTTGGTCATCACCCTCCTCTATTGATTCAACCAATGTTCTAGTGTTACTACATTCTGATGTGAGCTTATTGGGTATGCTCTGTAGCATGAAGATTTCATCTGTAATTGGTTCTAGAGGAGGAGCTACTAGTATTTAATTACCCAAATTGACCTCTAATACTAATATCTCATTTGAACTATTTTTATATTTAGTGATTACATACTTCATCCTTGGTTCCCTCTCAATCCTAATTTGGGTTGGAACTCCTTTCCAAGGAAGCCACATGTGAGAATGGTCTGTTGAAACATACCCATTCAATGTTGTAGTGAAATCTCCGCCTAAGATCATACCATAAGTATCAAGAATATTTGCCACTTGAATGTTGATGATTTTTTGAATCCTAGGGTCTGATGCAATTTGCATAGGAATCATGTTTAGTTCTCCTACCACATTCACCTCTATTTTATCCAATTGAGTGAATTTTCATTGAGAGACTACATGAGTTATACCTAGGGATCTACAGACAACAAAAGGCATGACATTTGTGGAGGCTCCTGAATCTAAAAGGAAATTGTGTAAATTTTTCCCAAAGAGAGGAACAAAAATTAGAAAAGGAGTTTCAGCCTTGCCTTGAAATAGAGTCAACCAAGTATCAACTTGTTCAACTTGATTCCTATCCTTTTCTTTCCCTTTATCCTTATATTTCCCTTTATTTTGATCTTTCATGTATGTGAGGTAGGGGTCTTCCCAGCTACTTCATTAACTATCTTGTCTTGAGGAACCACATGAGTTTTAAAAGTTCCTAAAACTACATTTCTAATAGCAGGAACCCTTAACAATTCAAAAGAAGAAAGACTTACCTTCAATTTTTTGAGCTCCTCAACTACATATTCCCTTAATTGTTCTGTACTCATGTCCGCATGGGTGTCCTTAGGATAGTCTACCAGCTTCTCCTTACCTTCATCAATATTCTTTCCCCTAGAGGAACTAGATTGTCCTCCTTTTGAGAAATACTGCATTGGCACATGAGGATAGGATGTATTGTTATTGGCATGTTGGTTAGGTGGAGTGGTGAAGTTATTTGGAGGAATTGATGTAGTGAATGGTCCTCCAGCTTGCATGCTCCTTAAATCATACTTTCTAGTGCATTGCTGGATCATTTGGACCTCTTCAATGCCAATTTCTTCCTCATCTAAAGGACCATTTTCGTTCTTAGTACCTTCATTGAAAAATTGTGAATTATCATCCTCATTGCATACTTGCTCCACATTGTCACCTGGTTCACTTGATTCTTGCTTTGGTCCATTCTCTTCACTTTGTGGGAAAGGAACATGATTCAACACCAAGACTGAAGAATCATAGGGGCTAGATGGTAGCAATTCTTGATTGTTGGAATTATTCTCAACCTCATATTGAAAGTTGGATGCATCAATCTGGAACTTAGGGAAATCTAGTTTAGAATGTTGATTAATCTTATGAAGTCTACACCACCCTGACAAAGCTGCCTCAGCTAGATACACACCACTTGAAGATTTTTCCTAGTTAGCTGGCTGATCTAATGGAGTAGGAACACCTCCATTATTTGGTCTCGTATTCCATATTCTATTTTTCCTAGGTGTCTATCTTCTATCAAATCCTTGTCCACTTGTTTGTCCTCTATCAAAATTATGTCCATTTCCTTGTGCAAAATCTCTATTCTCCCTATTATAACTAGAATGCATATTCCTCTTAGTAGTGTAAAGTTGACTATTCTAGTTCCTTAGATAGGTCACTTCCATATTCAACTTCTTGACTTGTTTTGTCAACTCATCTAACCTTTCCTTGTTGGGATTACTATAAGATGGGGATCCTACATTGTTTTGAGAATATCTTGGTGGTGTCCCCAAGCTGAGTGACTAATTTAGTACCTCAGAATTCTGTAGATAAGTGGGGAAATTAGACTACTATTGAGGATTGAGGGGATGATTGACATTTTGAGGATAGCTAGGCATTGGAGGAGCTTGATTCATTGGAGGACCAGGATGTGGGACCAAGGGAAATTGTAGTATTGGATTCATGATAGGCGTATAATTGGTCAGAGCCTGATTAAGTTCTTGAATTTGTCTAGGGTGAGCAACCAGTCCCAAAGATGGGAAGGGTCTTGACAAATTTTTCCTCAAATCAGTGTGAACCTTGATTGCCTTTGTATAAGCACCAAGTAAAGTGGCAAGAGGGTTGGGTCTCCATTTAAGGAAAGTAGTAGTAAGGTTGTCAAGGGCTTCATAGTAAACTTCCAAAGCAATATCATCATCCACAACATAAGGAGCTTGCAGCCTAGTCTATGCACGATGAAACCTATTATTGAATGACCCTATAGGCTCATTAACTTCCCTCTTAACCTTAGTAAATTACATATACAAATCATTAGCACTAATGGGAATTTTAAACTTCTACACAAATACATTCTTGAGTTCAGTCAAATTATGAATTGACCTAGTAGGAAGATGGTTATACTAGTAAAAGGCATCCTCTCCTAGGGAATATGGTAAAATCCTACATGCAACATCTTCATGATTGATCCCTCTATCCTTGAGACAAGTCTAGAAAATCCTAATGTGCTCCTCTGCAGTCCTATTAGGGTCATTGACATGAAACTTGGAGCATAAATGTTCAGGATTCTTTGGCATAACATTGTAGTTGTTAGAGGAAAAGGGTGATGGGTTGTTTGCCAAGAAAGCCATTGGTGGTGGTGGTAGAGGTTGATTAACAGCTGGCTGTGGCTGTTGAATGGGAATGGCCTTAGAATCAAATGAAGATGAACTTGATGAAGGTGAAGATGATGGAGAGGATGGAAATGGTGGAACAAATGATGATTCTCCCCATATTTTGTCCCTTTTTGACATAGTAGGGGCTTGTAACTCTTAAAAATCTTCCTCCCCTAGTGTAGAAATGGTTCTTGTTTGAAATCTTTGAGGATAAATTGCAGATAGAAAATGATCCAGCTTGCTTATTCATGCCCTCCTTCTAGCACCAATCTGTTGATGGTGTTTTCTATACAGCAACAACTTAGACAAAATATGATATCCTATCTCTCTTGAAAGGTGAATCTCTATTAGCAAGCCTCAAGAGATGACCCCAAGGTCTCTAATGTCAAGTCTTGACAATGCAAAAAAATCTCAGTGATAAATGTGAAAATGCTGGGAATCACAAGGAACCTTACAAAAGAAATGGTGGAAAATTAAAATTATCAAATCTTGCAATACGATGATACTTTTAATCCTAAAACCTAACTCAATTTTCAAAAGAAACAACAAAAGATAAGGATTTAAAGTGATTTTAAAACTAAAATAATTCCTAAGACCAATTACGCAAACAATCTAATATTCAAAGTGGACCAATCCCTCAAAACCAATTCCTACTTAACCCAAATTAAATCTGAAATCTCACAGAAATAGTACAATCTTCTAAAGAAATAAAGATTTTCAGATCATGGAGCATTCAGACAAATCAATCTTATTTTGCAATTGAAATGAATAAATACCCTCAATTGAACTTAGCACATAAATTCAAGGCCCAAGCTAACTTTACACAACAACTTACAATCAACAAGTTGCTAAAAGAATGGACCAAGGATTGCTCAAGCACTTCAAATCTCAAATCATTAACATAATTGCATCACATCTAAATCTAAAATCTAACATGTAACCACAAGTTTAAAATAATTTCTCAAAGATTTGGAAAACAAGAACCATGCAAAGTGAACAACATAAGAAAGAGCACCAAAGAATAATGTCTTTACTTATTTACTTATATTGAATCACCCAAGTTTGCAAAAAATCAAGTATCCACAAGGTTTCAACATTTGCTCTTAGAAAATACTAACTCCTAGCTCAGCTCTCACTATTCCAACTATGTCTAACTTTTACAAATGAATTTGGAGCCTCAATTTATAGAAAAGTAACATTAGGTCAGCCTAGAATTAGGGTTTACATGCTTAGGTCAGCCCAGAAGGTCGGCCTAGAGTTTTTAAATAAAATAAAATTACATTAAATGCTTGAAAACTAACTCTAGGTTAGCCTGGACTTCTTCTAGAAATATTCCTTTTAATGGCATGAAATTTGAGGTTGTCCTTGTTGGCTAGAAGTCACATGACTAGCACAAATCCCTAGGTGGTTGGAGGCTAGCTATTCTCTCCCTCTTTATTTCCTTCTAATTTATTGGCAATTCTTTGAATTTCTCCAATATTTCTTTCACATCCCATGGATCTGGAACTAGAATAAATTTAATTCTTGTCTTTTGAGTCTTGTATTCTTCCAAATACTAGGGCATTATTTTATTCCACTCAACCTCTAACTCTTGATATTTATCCAGTTTATATATATATATATAGTTGCATCTGCCAAATTTTCTTTGGTGATTTGAGCACTATTTGAAGGAGCATATATTTCATGCCACCATGACTGTAATCTATTAATATTCATATTATTTTGTCCAAATTTCCTTCTCCTAGTCATTATCTCTAGAAAACTAATACAACTATTATATATCTCCTTCATTTTTCCTTGTAACTTCATTATTTTTAAGGCCTTAGTAAGCAGTTCTTTCCTATAATTCTAGACTTCTATCCACTCCTTTACCTTGCCAATATCATTTGAAGTGAAAATATTCATCTTTTTCAGTTCTTCCTAAGGTACTTGCAAGATCTTCTCTAGCTCTTCAATAGTAGACTCATCAATCTTATTACAGTTTGTAGCAAATTCAGAGGTGTCTTCAAGAAAACTTAGTTTCCTTAGAATGGATGCCCAAAATATGTGCAATTGATTCATCCCCTCTCTTACTAACTTCCTGAAGCCAGTCATGTGTATTATGCATAGAGGATTTTAACTTCTCTATTTCTGAGACAACCTCCTTAGGAAACAACCCCTCTGGTATTGAGGAACTACCATTAGTGCAAGCCTACAAAGGTTTCATTAAATGTTTGACATACTTATAGACATCATTCAATTATTTCTATAGCTTTTCCTTCTCCTCTATTTCCTTATAAAGTCTTTTGAGAATGGCTTGTGAAGACTCTTGAAACTCTTCCTTTTCTTGCTCCTTGGTTGTTGGAACCAAATTAATAGTTTGTACATTATAATTATTGGGTCTTACCTCATGCTTGAATTTATCTACTACAGGGACAACCACATAAACGACTCTATTATTGAACTCATCTCTTGAAAACTTGGAAACTATCCTAACCCTTTTCCTTTGCTTGGGTTGCCCCCATTGCTCAAGAATTTTGTCCCAACTAGGAGTTTCTTCCTGGAAAATTATTGGCTTCTTAAAATTCCTTTTCTCTATCCATTCAGGGACAATAGCCTGTTCTATTGTTACCTCTTTATTTGGACTATCAACCACATTTTCCTCAATATTCTTCTCTATTTCTCATTGATCTTCTTGTTCATCTTTGTCTAGGTGAGGACAATCAACAACTTCTTCCCTATTCTCCCCTACCTCAGGATGATCCTCCGGTTCATCAATTATTAATTTCTCTAGAGACTTGGATGGTTTTTCTTGTACTACCTCATATTCCATCTTCTTTCTCTTTGCCCCAAAGGTAGATTGTTGCATCTCCTATACAAACTTTCTCCATTCTCCACTATGAGGAGTAGAGACTTCATCATCTTCTTCCTTTGGTTGTTCAGGGTTATTAGATTTATTACCTTCCTTGTGAACTACTTCCTCTAAGACTTGTATACTATGATGAGGAGAAATAATGGGAGAATTATTTTGTATAGCTGCTATCTTTTCTCCATCATTAGTAGGTGTCTCTTCATTTTGTACTTTTTTCTCTACAATTTTTATCTCTTTCATTGGAGATGCCTTGTGTTTGGGATAATTCCTTCTAACATATACTTGGGGATTTTCACTAGAACTTTCCACATAAACAACTTTTGTTGAGGAAGGAGCATCAGTAAAAGTATTACCCTTCTTTTCCTTTGTTTCCTTCTTTCCTTCTGTGACTAGCCTTCTCTTTCTTGTTGGCTATGAGGTCTCACCTTCTCTAGTTATGGTATTGACCTTCTTTATTTTGGGAGATAGTTTCTCACCTTGTTTGGCCCATGTCTGGCTCCTAGTTTTTATTTTTATTTTCATAGGTCTTTCTTCCTCTTGAACATTCTCCTCATGAGGCTCAACAATATCATCACCTTTATCTTCTTTAGCCTCCTCTTTAGATTGAGACTCCAAGTCTCCCATCAAATCATTGGTGAATTTTGTACCATCATCCTCCAACTCCAAAGCCTTATGTTTCACCCATTACTTGGAGTATTATTTCACTGGATTAGTGATTTAATCCAAGTCTATTACTTCTTCCTCTGACTAGGTTACTGGAGGAAAGGGCTTGTTCCTATAGGGCTCATAGTCATGGTGTTGAACCAGGTTTATCTCATCATCCTGCACTTGATCAGGCACTTGTGCCACCTTGTATAGCCTTATTAGTTTAAGAGGCAACCTAAAAAAATTTCTCTTAATATCATCAAATTCATTTGTATAATTGGCCCAATAATCTTCAATGTGATCCTTATGCCTAAATGTTATGTTGGCATGTTTCTAGGATTTTCCATAAGGATCAAATTTATTTTTGTTAGTATAAGAATATAGTTCAAACTATGCCATCTCTTTTTCAGAATGTTGGGCACTTTGAATAGAGGGGAAAACCTCCAAAGTTCCAATTCTCAAGGGAAATTTTTCTCCTAGCCCCTTCTTATGTAATTCTTGTTGTAATCTATCTTCAAAGCCCACCATTTGCCTTGTTAATTCTAGCATTAAAAGTTTATTGGTTGGATACCTTGGTAATCTGAGTGGAATAAATGGAGATCCTTGTACCCGGATGTATGTGAACCTTTGAAACTAGATGAACCATTGACCATATTATTTAATCAAATCCATGGCATCAATAGAGACTGTGACATGGAGAGCATCTTGTAGTAACCTGGGGATGTACATGAAAAATGCATCATTGGCTCTCCTATAATTAGATGTTTTATACTAGAGTTGTGGGTAAATATCCCATATCTTATCTTTTCGTAGAGTCCCTTTGCAACTGAGACCTTTGTACATAGTCTTATGTGCCAACATGTAGACAAGATATGAAGTCAATGAATCTATTGGTCTCTTGTACACTTCTCTGTTAGGCATCCAGATTGTTACTTATGATTCTAGCCCAATGATGATGCTTGTTAGGTACAATTTGTATGATGGAGTAGAACATCCAATTTTGAAAGATGTGAGCTTCTTCTACTCCCATGATCCTGCCCAAAAGAGTTATAATATCATGATATTCTAGCTTGAAATCACTCCTATGCAATTGTTTGGGAAGCTTAGAGTAGTGTGGTTTAGGCTTCAATATCCAGGAATTGTTCATGATTTCCAAAGCCCTATTGGGTTCTTCATCATAAAACTTTATTTCTTCCCCAAGGTTAATTTCCTCAATGAGCTTGTTATGTGAGGCAATATTAAACACCTCTACAATGGAATCTTCAATAATATTTTCCATAACTCTTCCTTGTGGGCCAATTATAATTCTTGTTCTAGTGTCATAGTGCTTTTAACATTCTAAGACCAACTCTAGACAAAGTTGTGTTGGAAGGAACCCTGCTACTTGAGAAAACATAGTGTGAGTAATGATTTGTGCCAATTGTGTTGGTGCATTTCCATACATCCTATGTTAAAAGTCATCATAATCTATATGTCCCATATTTGTGTCCACAATATTTGACCAAGAAAATGCAATATTGGACTCTGACCATATGCCCTTGAAGTCATACTTCATCCTTTCTACTCTTCTCTTGACCTCCTCTTGCACTAAATCAACCTTTGACTTAGATACCTTGTTGGGACTCAATTCTGCCTGCATCTGTTAGAAAGGACCAAGATCACCAAAATGGAAAACAAAAATATAACATATTATATCAATTCCATGAAGCACCAATATATGCAATGATAATGTCATTAAATCAAAATATAAACTCCAATGGTAATGCAAGGAAAACAATTCATTTTAGAAGATCCCATTATCAGATAGTCTGAATCATGCAAGTGAAACTCATTTAAATTAGACAAGATCCATGAAGTGACCTTATAATCCCCTTTTGCAAACTCTTTTACCACTAGTATTTGAGATTTTGAAACAACATGTAAAAGGTAGGGTAATCCGAGCTAGCTCAGATTCCCCAGCCGAACTAGAGCTCAGGTAGTCCGAGTAGGCTTAGATTCCACGGACTTAGCCCATTGAGGACATTCAAGTTTGCATTCATCTAAAATTTTCAATAAATAGAGTCCTTTGAGATAATCCAATCACACGCAAGCATCAAATACCTTGAAATCTTTGCACATATCATCCAAAATCAAAACTAAATTCACAAGACAATTAATTCATTCCTCATGGGCCCATTGTTGAATTGTGCAAAAAATTGCAATAAAACTCACTCAAGTCAAATAAAATTCCAAGAAATGATTATATAATCTCATTGTGCAAACCTATTTGACATTAGCATTGAAGTTTTGAAATGAAATGAAAGAGGTTGGGTAATCCGAGCAAGCTTGGATTCCTCAGACTCCTCACATTGTGCACTCTTTAACTTAAAACCATGAAGTGAGATTGGAGTTTTAGCAATTAAGTACATGTCAGTACTATTCACCACGATATCACATTGCAATCATTCTCGTTAAGATTTGATTCATTAAATCCATTGAAGACTTGAAGTTTTAGAGGACTTGGGTGTTTCAAGGGGTCTCAGATTACCCTAGTGAACTATTGTTCGGGTAATCCGAGCTAGCTCAAAATCACATAACGAAGGATAGGTCAAATTTTTTTGAGTGTTCATCATTTCAAATTCAGGATTTCAGATGCATAATGTAATCATAAACAACTTCACAAGATGGAATTTTTCAACACAATTGAGTACACATAGGCCTTAATTTCCTTAAGATCACATTCCAATCATTCTCATTTAGGGTCAATTCATCTCACATATCAGATAGATGTGACTTCATAAAGCTCAAGTATCTCTTAAGAGCTCATATTTGACAACTTCAAGGGAGCTCAAAATCACTGAATAAAGGCCAAGCTTAGGATTTAGGTCATGGGACAGACCCAAAAAATTTGAGGGAGCTCATATTTTTTTAGCAGATTAGGGCTTAGGTAATCTGAGCATCCTTAAAATTTATGAACTCTCTCAGCTTCATTCAAGTTTGAAAATCTCTAAGTGTATGGGGCATTTCATGATCTCTATGAGGATTGAATTCATGTTTACTTCTTCAAAGTTTTAAATCATTGATTTCACATTAAAATCCATTAACCCCTCTTTTCATTTAATTTCTCATCTTGTTCATCATGTTTTAATTCCCACTTAGTCTCATCAAAAATAGGGTTTCATAAAACTAGGGTTTCAAACAAACCAAGGTGAAACTCCCAAATTCCATCATCATACATGAAGACGCCAAATAAGGAAATAAATCCTCAAAATATTCAAGCTACTAGCTCATTCCAATTTTCCCTATAGATTTCAAATCAAAATTTACAACAATCCCTATTTAGAGTATATCTTTGAAATAACAAAAAGCCTCAAAAGTAAGGTGAGAAACCAAGCAATGTAAAACCCTCTTAAAGATTGAAGCACAAACTACAAGATATCTACATTCAAGCATGAAATTTATTAAAATCACTATTGAGAGACCAAAAACTGATCTTTGAATGCCAAAAATAAAAAAATTATACAATGGAATGTGCAATGGAGACCCTCAAACCCTAAAACAATCACACAGAAAGTGCATTCTTCACCATGAAGCTCAATTGAATGCACAATGGGAATGGTTCTATCCTCAATCTCAAGTGCATGCAAGGTGAAATGACTCAAATGATTCCTCAAATGTCTCTTATAATATCCTTTTATACTCACTTTGACGTTTTAAGCTCATTAAGGCGAGCAATAAATTCCTAGGTGTACGTCTTCAAAGACTTGGAAATTCGACGAGAGCTTGGACCTAGGAAATTTGAGGTAGCTCAGATTGCCCAACTAGACTAACATTTGGGTGACCTGAGGGACCTCAGAATTACCGAACCTACCCCAAACTTAACCAATTTTTCCTCCAGTTCAAAATTTCAAGTAAGGGTTAGCCTCAAGGAGTTAGGCAATCATCATGATTTTGGAAAAGAGACATCTGAAATGTAGATTAATCATTAAGTACTTGGGCGAGACAAAAACAAGACTGAGAGACCTATCCCTTAAGGGGAAAAGGTCAAGAACCTATGGCAAAACAACAAGAAAGCAAAGCAAGAAAAGAGGGTCCTGCTTTCAGTGGGGCATGTGTGAGAAAATTGCATAACAAAATTGTTTCTTGTCTGTTTCCTAAATTGACAACTTCTGCAAATAGTATTAGCAAGATTTTTGATTCTAGGAAAACCTCGAACAAATTCTCTTGAACTAATCTTGACCATATTATCAAAGTTTACATGTCCCATCCTCTAGTTCCACAACCAACTTTCATTGACTTGAGATACAAGGCACTAACCATCAATTCCCTTAAGCTGATAGATGTTTCCATGAGTTCTCCTTCTAGCAGCAACCATATCTTTGGATCCTTTTATGATTTCACATGTATTATTCTAAAACAAAATCTTAAAACCATTGCTACACATCTAACCAACACTCAAAAGGTTATGCCTCAAACCCTTTACATAATATACATTATCAATGCTGTGAATTCCATCAAAGTTAATTAAACCTTTACCAACTATCATTGCTCCTGAATCATCACCAAACATGACCAAACCACCACCGTACTTTTCAAGTTTAGTGAACTTACTTTTATCTCCAGTCATGTGGTTAGAGCACCGACCGTCAATCACCCAATAATATTTATCCTGTATGGCATGAAAGGAAGTAACTAAAGTACCTTCCATCTGATTATTTTTGTTCTTTGGAGCATTCTTTATTGCACATTTTCTAAGGTTAGTAGACACAAATTTACTCTCCAAAGCTAGAAACAAGCATTCACTATCATCACCCTCATATTTAGATTCATCATCAGAGAATTTGACTTCTTCTTTAACATAATACAACTTATATTTCCTATCCTTTTTTTTCTTATGTACAACTCTATCTAGACATCTTGAAGCATAATGACGAATATTACCACAAATGAAACATTTAAAAGGGAACATACCTTTATACTTACTGACACCTTTCTTCACTTCCTTGTAAAGTTCACTTCCAACTGATCAAAACTATCACTATCTGGATCATCCTTAGTCTTTGTTGCTTTAAATGTTGACTCTGTATTTTCTTCCTTTCCAAACTTTCTCATCTTAAATGCAGTCAAGGTGGAAAATAGCTCTTCTTTAGTGTATTTCTTAGGATCATACATCTCTTCAATAACTAAAATCTTATCAGTGTAACACTCTGTAAGGGTTATTAGAATCTTCTCAATTATATCTTCTTCATTAAATTTACCCCCTTGATTTCTAACATCATTTTTTGCAAGTTCAACTCTTTGGAAATAGCTTGCAAAATCTTCACCTTCTTCCATTTTTAGATTCTCATATCTACGCTTTTCCGTCAGCTTCTTTGTCAATTTCACTCTTTCATTCCATTCATAAAGATCTTCCAACTTCTTCCAAAATTCATGAGTAGTGTCCAAAGTAAGAACCTTAGTTCACTCAGTTTTAGATAGAGCACTAAAAATAGCATACCTCACTTTCTCATTCTAATCATAAGAAGAAACCTCATTTGTAGTAATAAGACCACCCATCAAAGCAACATACTTCGTCTCAACAACCTTCCAGGTACTGTAACCAAGAGAGATAATGTATCCTCTCATCTACACTTTCCAGTCACTATAATAAGCTCCATCAAATATAGGGATCACCAACTTATGTGCTATCATATCTTCCTTAATCGGTTAAGCTCTACACAAAGGAACCAAAGCTATGATACCAATTGTTAAAAAGGTGCACGACAACTGAGAGGGGGGGTGAATCAGTTGTCACCAAATTTAAACTCAAAACTTCAACACTTATTAACTTTACAACCACACTGTTCTATTATTAATTATGAAAATGAAATGTAGATAATAGAAAGTAAAATCAACATAATGAACACAAAATTTTATGTGGAAAACCCAATCAGGGAAAAACCACAGTGAGGATTAACTCACAATATAAAGTAATTGCAAAATAGAATACAAAGGCTCACTGCCAAGGGTTCACTTCCTAGAAGAGGACTCACTATCCAAATACAAAGGATGAATACCTACATAAAGGACTCACTATCCAATAAGGAGGCTCACTACCTGCAAATACAAAAGAAAATAAAGGATCCACCACAAAAATTTACACACATCCATAGCCTTGATCAAAAGATTGCATAAACCTTCAGCTCACTGCTTTCAAGAATCTAACACAATGAAGTACCATTTCCTTAACTCACTTTCAAACACTTTTGTACTTTTAATTGTGGATTACTTCGTTACTTTGCATCATACAATCCTTTGCAACTTGACTTGCATTTATACCATCTTCAACCTTAGAAACTTTTTCCAAGGCCAACCACATAAGCTTCATTTCATAAATTCAAATGAGGTTGGCAAGTCAACATTCCCGCAATAGAAAGGAATGAGAGTGGACCAATAAAACACTTAACCAAGACCCAAAAATAATGTCTTGGATCAACCATATGCTTCTTTAATTAGATTTTTATTTTCAAATGAAGTGTAAACACCAGGTTAGCCAAACCTAATGGAAACAAAAATTAACATTGATGTGCACACTTTCCAATAAGAAGGTGACACACAGATGATGCAACACACTTCATCATGCATGATAACACATCTCAGGTTCCTTCAGATATATCTGCAACAAGAGTAACAACCTTCAAACACCAAACTTCTTCCATTAGTCCATCTGAACTATGCAAGCATATAAAACAACTCTGGAACTCAAATTCTAGATCACCAAACCACAAGAATCTTTTGCCAGAACCCAAAAAATGCCATTTTAAGACATATTCTAGATCCACAAGATCTAAAGATAAACAACAGAGAATTGTGGAGCAAAAATATTTCTTAGAATCCATAGAAAACCAACTCAGCTAGAATGCTTCACACACCGGTGAACACAACTTTCACATTTCATCAAACCAAAAGCTACAAATCAGGAGATATCATCATCATACACCATCAAAAAAACTTCAAAGCCACACAAGCATAGGATCAACATAGGAGAAACGTGAAGCACACACCAGAGCACATTCTGAACATATACGTAACTCTTACTTGTCTCTTTATTAATTTTCTCAAAAGCACTTGGAAACCCATCAATTCAACACATCTGTAACATCATAAAGATAGCTCCATGTACTCACAACATCCCAACAACATCTCAAATATACATGCAAAATATGCAACATACTGAACTATCTTGACATCAATGAGAACATTAATAACAATACCACCAATCTTGCTCATACTTGCAACAGTTTTGAAATGGGGTGGCATGGAATTTGACATCAATGAAGATTTCATTGAAAATCTCACTAGTCTTTCTTCGGAGGCAAAAAAGGTTTATAGGGATAAGAAGGAATTGAAAGATGCTATGTATATTTTCTTCAAGGGGGATGAAGAACACAAAAGATCAAGCAGGCTAAGACTGGTGGTTACTAGCGTAGTTCCATCAAAGCCTTGTGGGGTGATGTTGCCGAGGAATTGATGAGGTACATTACCTTAGAAGGTTGGTTCTCTACTATTAATCCATATCATTTTTTTCTTTTGAATCATTTTCATCATAAGAAGAAAATATCCTTTCCTTTCTATCTTTTGGCTTCTCTATAGTATGGTCTAAAGGATCATAAAAGGAATCCTAAGAATCTTGTGCTACATGTTGGTTTGATTCTGCTTATTTTGGATTATGCTAAGGATTTTGTGGTTCCTAAGCCACCTGCAATAGCTCCTAAAGGTAAGAAACAAAAGATGGCCTTGGAATATGAGACTGTATCAGAGGAAGTACCGATGAGTGTGAAAGGGAAAAAGAAGAAGTTGTTTTGGAGGAGTCTGAGTTGGAGGAGGATGAGGATTACGTTCTTGATTCTTAGGCCTCTTTGGGAGTGGTTTCACAATCTCCTACCTCAGGTAAGAGTGGTAAAGGATATTCTTCTCCTGACTCAAAGGATTATGCGACTTGTGGTGAGGAAGAGGCTGGTGATAAACCTTGTAAAACTAGGCTTGTTGCTCCCTCTTCCATTTTGAAAGATTTTCTTGATACTACTGAAGATGTGTCTCTGACGCCCTTATTTCAGGGTCTAAGAGGAAGAAGGGTTTGAAGGAGGGTAGAAAAAGGAAGTTGGCTACTAGGTCTAGTAGCCCTGTGCAGAAAGAGCATGTTGCTTATCCTTCGAAGATTGGTCACAGGTAGGATGCTTTGGAATTCCCTATTGGATATGGAGAAGTAGAATAGAAGAAGGTTTGTGGCTGAGGACATTGTTAGCTCTCTCCAAAAAATTCAAATGTTGGTGGTTGGGGCTAAAGGTAAGGAGGTATGTGAGAGATAAGATAAGAATAGTATCTCCCAAGAGGGTGATGTGGAGGCTAGGGATGTGTTTAACTTTGATTGGGATGAATTTCCCAATGTTTTGGGTATGGCTAAGGAGGGCACCATTTCCCCATTTAAATTGTTCAAATGGGTTTTTCATGAGGTCAAAATTACTAATGTGAGGGTTCGAGGTGCTGTGAGAAAAGTTATGGAATCTTGAAAGTCTTCTATTTAGACTCAAGTTGATGATTTTTTTAATTCCTTGAAGATTATTGCTGAGGAGGTGCTGAAAAATGAAGCAAATTTTTGAACAAAGAATTCTAGCCTTGGAAGAGTAGATGGAAAGGGTTAGCATGAAATTGGACAAGGTCATTAATGGAACTAAATTTTCTATGAGGCATGATGCTAAGGGCCTTTCTACTCTTAATGAGAAGGCCAAGAAACAAATGGAGGGAGCTCCTGGTGAAAAAGATACTATTGGTGAAAGGTATGTGGAGGAGGAAGCTTCAGTTGATAAGGTTGTTGGTTCGCAGGATGTTTTGGTTAATGAGGTAAATGTTTTGGGGCCCAGTTATAGAACTCACAATAAGACCAAGATGCAAGCTAGGGCTCCTACTAAAGATATGTCTAAAGAAATAGATGCACATCAGAAGTCTACCAAGAGCGACATGGAAGCTATATATATTCTAATGAATATGTAGTTGTGTGCTTTTGTCCCTCCTTTTTGGTAGCTGTCTGGCTAATGTCTTGTTGCATTTTGGCTATTGATTGTTCATGTTAGCTATCTTTTGATACAACTTTCCTTTTTTGTAAAGGGTTTTGGGGCCCCTTCAAAACTAGTTTTACCTCTAATAAAAAACAATCATGTGTCATATTTTATAGTTTTATGTAGTGATCCACCTATTTTCTCTTCTTGGCAAGACCTACCCTATCATTTTGGGTACATATACCCCCCAAGTATAGTTCCCAAGTACAATAAATGTGAAAAATGACTAAGTAGAAGGAAAATTTATGTGACATGCCTGACCACCTCATCCTCCTTGTCATGTTTGTGCCCTCACTCAGCAACTTAGTGTGCAATAACTCATCCACATGACATTATACTCACTCTAATTTTTTGGATCACTTAGGTAATTAAGGTTAAAATGAATAGTAATTATCCCCTAATTACTATTTATAGTAAGCCCTAATCATTGTCCTCTCTAAATTTTTCTCTGTACAGCTACATTTTCTTCCATTCCTTTGACATCCTTCCTCATTTTTTGTCATGAGCCTTCTGCTATCCTTATTCTTCATCTTTTAAGAGGTCTTTGGTGTGCCTTTTTCTCATCCATCCTCTTGAGGGGGTATCACCCCCTCTACATTTATTTTTCTTCTATTTTTTCTATGTCCTCCATTTTGGGGAATCTTCCCATCTATTCCTTTTATCAAGTCACCTATATTTTTATTTTTCTTTAAAACATCATTATTTTATCATTATTTCAAAGAGGGGAAAAATGTAGACACCTAAAATTGACCACTTGCATTTGATCAATTTCATTCGATAATTCATCTAAACTCCTTTCTATTAATCTTAGGTAAATAATACTTTAATCATCTAATTAATATTACCAATTTACCCCTAATTCTTCTAAGGCTCCAAAGTGATTAATTAATTTAATTGATTACTTTACTTTTATCCCCTTTTTTCCAGGCTAAATTAAATAAATACCTTTAGTTATTTAATTTAGTCACTTTATTTCATCACAAGGATTAAATATTTATTTAATTATCCTTTTGTCTCACCTCTTTTCACATCCTCTGACATTTTCCATTATCCCATAATCCTAATCTTAATCCATTTCCTAATCACATGCACACACTTAATCATGGATTAAGATGTGTCACATCCTCCAACTTTTCTCACTTGCCTCCTAATAACTCATCCTAATCTTGATTCTCACCTAACACATCACCAAATCACTTGTATATCCTAATCCCCTTTCCATTTACTACCCATCCACTTTGTCCTCTAAGCCTTAAAGATTTTCCCCTTTTGGGAAAGCAACAACACATGGTTCATTGTCCCAAAGCACAATTAAGGAATTTAAAAGTTCTTTATTCCCTTTCACCTCACATCTTGGGAATGTTGTAAAAGGAATACCTTTATGAAAATATCTTCCCCCATCTCCCAAGGTACCTTCCAAGTACCAATCTCCCTCTCAAGCCCTCACATTGTGCCACTAGGCATAATCTCATGGATTGAGAGGTCACATGCATCCCTAGACATTGATTTTCTTCTAATCAATCTCCACCCTCCATTAATCTCTCCTCACATCAAATGCTAAACACTTAGTCATTTTAACTACCCACTAATCTAAGCTTGCAATCTCTTACAATGCTACATCTTTTGAGAAATTTGGTAATGTTATGCTATTGAAATTATGTTGAGCACACATCCAAATCAATCAAATCAAGGCAGTATATGCATCTAGGACTTCAACATACTTGGTTTTCATCAAAATCCTTGAAGTTTTGAGATCTTTTATTTCATAATCTGATTGTTGCTTAATTTTTGTGCTGGTTTTTCATTGCGACTTCTTTTCATTTTGGACAAATTTTCATAATAGACATTAATATCTTATTGTCAAACTTTGTTGAGCAATTTAAATATTTTTCATACAAGCATGTGAAAACGAGTTTCTCTCTCCTTTTATTCTTTTATTCCTCTTCTAATATATCTCCTACATGTGGGGGTATCTTAGTGCAAGAGGATGAAATCGTTGATAATCATGAGAGTTATGTTTGTCCCTCTCCCAATATTTCTCCTACTTGTAAGGATATGTTGGTGCAAGAGAATTTAATCATTGATAATCATGAGAGTCATGCTTTTTTCTCTCCTAATACTTTTCCTATTTTGGAGGATATCTTGGTGCAAGTGGATGTAGTAACTGATACATTTTATCGTTCAAATGATAGTAAGGTGGCTTGCATCAATCAAGATTCAAAATTGACATTAGATCCCCCATCGATGAAAGATCATCAACATATAGTTAACCCAATTGAAATTATAAACCCACAATTGATTTTTGGACCTCCTCTCATTATTGGACCTACCTCTAAACCTCCTCTCATTATAGGACCTACAAAACCTCTTGGCCATATACCAAACTTTACAAAACAACTCACTCAAAGTAATCATGTGCAAACATGTGTTGTAGCAAACAAGTTAGCACCTAGTTGCTCACACATATAGTGTTGAAAGGAACAAGACAACTAAGAGGGGGGGGGAATTAGTTGTCACCAAACTTCAATCTCAAATCTCAAACACTTATCAACTTCACAACCACTTTATTATGTTATTAAGTGTGAAAATGAAATGAAAATAAAAGAAAGCAAAATCAACACAATAAACACCAGATTTACATGGAAAACCCAATAAGGGAAAAAACATGGTGAGGATTAACTCACAATATAAAGTAATTCCAAAACCGATTACAAAGAGGCTCACTATCAAGGGATCACTGCCCAGATACAAGGATCACTACCTACAGAAAGGACTCACTATCCAACAAGGAGGCTCATTGCCTATAGATACAAAAGATTACATAAAAGAATCCACCACAATAGATTACACACATTTGCAGCTTGATCGAAAGAATTGTAGACATTGTCAGCTCTTTTCTTTTAGGAATCTAACACATTAAAGTACTGCTTCCTCAATTCACTTTCACACACTCTACTTCTCAAACTCGAGGCATGTCTTAATCAATCATAGTTCATAACATCTTGACTTGTTTTTTATACCATCATAAACCTTAGAAAATTTCTCCAAGGTCAGCTATGTTGGCCTCCTTTAATGGTTTAATAACTAAGCACTTAGAGCTATAACTTAGAGATTGAACATCTGCACTAAGTATCTATCTCACTCATCATGAAGGTGCATTTCATTTATCAACCCAGGGATGTAAACTTGAAATGGGTTAGCACTGTATGTGCAATAGGAATCTACTATGGTCATCCATAAACTAGGAAAGAAACAATGCTAGAAATAAAATGTTGAAAGGAAATCAACTTAAACACTGAGCATAAATTAACATCTACACTAAGCATTAACAACTAGACTGGAAATGAAGGATAGAAATGGAAATCTTAGCAAATAGATAGGAAACTACTCTGTCTTCCTTGGATGCAGGAATGGTCACAAAACAAAATTTTAGTGGTTGTAGGAATAGATAGTTGTTGAAATTGAAACTAAATACTAAATAAAAAATAACTTCTAAACTAAGTAGGTGGAATTCTCACCAAGTGGGCCCCCTTAGGTGAGTCTCCCTTACACTAACTCAAAATAGCATATTATTTCTTGAAAGGATGTTTACAACATCTCAGAAATATAACTGTATTACTAAGACTGGAAAATACGAATACAAACTCTAAACATCCAACCTTATCAAAAGGGGCATCTAACCATTATTTATAGAGAGAAAAAATATTGATCAACCCTAACTACCTAGGCAGTCGATTCCATCAAAATATACGGATTCCACTTATTGAAAGCATAGAAAAAGATGGAGGAAGTTATGCATGTGCTAAATTGGTCAAAGCAGACTTGCTCCAATGGGAATCTAGCACAATGCACTTCCTAAATTTTCCCAACAAACAAATATGACCATTAAAAAGGTAGTTACATTTTTTTATTCAAATTAGGAATTTCCCTCCATGGGATTTTTCCCTCCTTTGACCTTTTAATGATCATCTTATTGGCTTCTTGGTAACTGACCAGCTAGCAAGAGTTTCTCTCACTTGGTAGGCTTTGTTGACATCAACATTTTAGTGGAAACCTACATAATAACATTAGTACACACAACTGCATATCTATAATTACTTTAGCAACATTCATTCAACCACTTGTAAAATCAACATAGATAATTGACATAGCATGATAATGTCATTAAAAATCACAAAGGTAAACTTATGCCCAAGGTCTATGGTTTTAAAGGAACAACATAGAAAATGTCAACAACTAAGTGTCAAAGTCTATGATAGCAACAACAAATAGATAATAGATCTTATCAAAATTGAGCCATTAATTGGTCTCATCATTTCCCCCAACCTAATGTTTTTTTGGTCCTTTGGCAGAAGGAGCACCATTCTTTTTCCTAGTTAATGCCTTGAAATCACCAACTGTCAGCTATCCTACATCGGTCTCTGTATTGTCTAAATTAGGATCCCAGTAGAATCCTTGTTTTATCTCTTATCTGTTCCATCTTTCCCTTTTTGCAACTATGTCATACTGGTAAAACTTGTAATATGGCACAGGCCACAATAGTGTAGGTGGATGAAATGTTAATGGAAGCCAAAACATTGTTTCGACCTTCCAATTTGTATGTACTTGTCAACTCTTTTGCATGCTGCAACATAGTTCTGTAAAGAGTGGGGTTAAACTCATTTCAACTCTTCAGGAAAACTGTTCCACCTCTGTGCTAAGTACCCCATTACTGATTTTCCTATAGTCTCATCTACCTTCTCAGATTCCTTGTAGGTTTCCTCTCTAATAGGCATAATCCTATTCTTGTAGCTTGGGCGATAGAGAATTCTATGCCATGTCTGGAAAATATCTGGAGGGTTACTAGATTCAACCCTAAGAGGCAAGGGAGTATGAAATTCCCTTTCCCTATAGGTTCTATATTGTTGTCCCCAACTAATTTCATTTTGAATCAAGGACATAAATTCCCTTAAATGGAGGTCTCCAATATACAATAAGGGATTCCAATCATGATCATAAGATAAAACATAATTATGTAGGTATAGCTCACATAACAATTTTTTTACATCAGGAGGGGCAAGCTGATAAGACTAGAAAAATTCATGTGGAGTTTCAAGAGAGGGACTCAAACCTGAAATGAACCTTGATAGTTTAAAGGAAATATTTTGCTCCTTCAAGTGTAGGGCATACACTCTAGGAGGAGTTTTGCATGCTAGCATTTTGGGTATTAAGTCTACCACATTGTCTACTTTTCCCTTCAAGGCAACAATTTTTGCATTATTTTCTTTAATCTCTGCATTTTTTTTTAATCTCACCCTATAGCTTTCATTTTTCCTTTTTCCATTCCTCCTCTTTTCTTTGCGTCTCACTCCATAATTTTAGAGCTATATCATTCCATGAAAAGGTAGGAGGTTTATGTGTTCCTACCAAAAAATTCCTTTGCTCTGATTCTTGTTGTTCACATAAAACCAGTTGCAGTGATTCAGGTTGTTCATCCTATTTTGGCTACAGGAGCTTTGGATTCTCATCTTGTTCTTGCTACAAGGGTTCTTGACTTTCGTCTTGCTCCTGATTCTCAACCTATTCTGCAATGGCAACAAGCTTTGCTAATTTGGTATTTTCTTGTTCCTCAAAAACATCTTTTTCTTCAACATTCACTTGCCTCAATGGGGCTCCCATCTCCTCCCTAGATGTTTTTCTAAGCCTAGGGATTTTATTTGGAGGTACACCAGTGGCTTTCCCAACTAGTTTTGACTTCTTAGGAGGGTTTTTATCTTTTTCTTCAGCTACAAGAAGAACAATGTTATCAACCTTTTGTTTCCTAGGGCTTGGTGTTGATTTTTCTACCACTTGCTTCTTGGCCTTTCCCTTTCTCATTTCTACTTCTTTCATCTATGCTTCCTCTCTCCTATGGGAAACCCTAGTTCAAATTGGGGTTTTGGAAAGAGCATTAAGATCAGATTTTGAGGATGAACTTTCCTCATCTGAATATTTTGACTCAAAAGAACCAATTTCAATAGATTGTTTGGCTGTAGGAAGATTTGAACTATGGTTTGCACTAGAGGTTGATGCTCTAAGAGTAATTTCAACAACCCTCACTTCCCTACTAACCCTACAAGGTTGAGACTAACCTCTAGGATGCACATTTTTTGGTCTAAATTGATCAATGTTTACAAATTCCTCCCATGTCATGTTAGACACCTCTTACAAAGATTTCTCTACTAACAATTTTATTAAATAATGGTGAGAGACAAAATTATCCCTACCTTTTTGCATCTTAGCTGCCATGAATGCAAGGAGGTCATACAATACATTGGGTGTTGGCAACACAAGGGCAAACAACTGAGAGGGGGGTGAATTAGTTTTCACAAAAAATTAAACTTATCAAACTTATTAACCTTATTCATAGATCTGATTAGTAACCATGAAAGAATAAATCAACAACACATTAGAAATACACATAACACCAAGATTTTTTATGTGGAAACCCTGTTAGGGGAAAAACCACGGTAGAGGTTAGTCGACAAGATTATACCCTGTTAAAAGTATAAAGAAGAATAAATGGGGAATGCACTTACATTCAGGAACATTTCCTAGAGATCATTGCTCAATATCTTACAAAAGGATTTGGATTACATCCACAAAATTTTGAACTGAGAAAATAGCGTCTGCTAATGCTTGATTACAGTTTTGGTTAAGCGCATGAACACTTCTTCACACTTTTCTCACTCTTCTTCACATTATTTTTCTTCCTTCGAATGATTAGGACATTATTCAAACATCTCACACACAAGAACACCTTAAAATGGAATAAAAAATCACTTATATATATCCACGACAAGAGATTACATCACTACATGTTGGCCTCAACAAAAAAAATAAAACATATGCAAACTACTTGCTCAAAACAATAGATAATTTCAATGAGAATCAACCAATGTCAACCAAAACATAGTGAAGACCCAAAATAAAATATTCAAACATGAAAACACCTCAAATAATTATTCCTTAAAGATCCACAACACGCTACAACACCTTGTCGGCCAAGAACATGAAAAATATGAACATGCAAGAGAAAATATCTAATTGCGAGCACAACAATTAAAGAAAACATGCAACATAGATAGAGCATGATCTAGAAACATCCAAAAACATCATGAATCACTTGGGAAGCATCCAAAGCAATTGAACTTACTAAAACCACATCATCTCCATTCAGGAACACCAAATGAAGCAACATAATGACTATCAGAACACAATTGCTTAGAACTTGATCAAATTTTCATGCAGATCTCTAAAACTTAATGTGGATAAACTAGATATAATAGAAAATAAACCATTTAATCCACAGCCTCTGATCATCAAATTACTGAGCTAACCAATAGACTAAACTACACTTCACCACTGACAACCTGTAACTTACTTTATTATAATTTTCTCAATATCCTCAACATATAGAACTTCTAAGACATTAATGCCAATAGTTTTGACATCAATGACAACCACATATCAGAAACACAACTAGAACATCCAAAAATCTCCCCCTTTGGAATTGATTGCAACACATGATGTGAAAAACACCATCAACACAACTATCTTTAGCACTTACCCGCCCTTAGGTTCCGACTCTTTTCTCCTCAATTATTTTACACAAATCTTCTCCCCAGATAATTCATAGTTTTTCACATGACTCTTCTCCCCCTTTGACATCAATGGCAAAGATCTCTATTCACTACACAAGCTCTGAACCACATATCTGAACATTTGACTACTCCCCTTGAGTAGTAGCCACCACAACATCAATCCGGATCAAGATATGACTTTGAAATGCACATATTGATGCAAGTCAATGCATCTTAGTTCTGATTAGGAGGGGTAATCACCCCTAGCTTCCCTCTAAGATACTCAAAAGTATCCTTAGGAAAGAACTTTGTAAAGATATTTGCAATCTATTCCTGAGTAGGCACATACTCCAATTTGACTTCCTTTTCACTCACCTTCTCTCTCAAAAAGTGAAACTTGATAGATATATGCTTGGTCTTTGAATGTAGCACCGGATTCTTAGAAATATTAATTGCACTTGAATTATCACAAAATATAGCAATAGGTTCATCATACACAACTCTGATATCTTTCAACATCTCCTTCATCCACAATACTTGAGTACAATTGTTAGTAGCAATAATGTATTTTCCCTTTGCATTAGATAAAGAAATGGCATTTTTCTTCTTACTTAACCATGAAATCAACTTCTTACCCAAGAAAAATGCACCACCACTAGTACTCTTTCTGTCATTCACATCACCTTCCCAATCAACATCCGTAGAACCACTCAAAGTAAGATCATCATCCTTAGGATACCACAACCCAAAATCAATTTTCCCCTTCAACTATCTAAAAATCCTCTTCATAGCTATTACATGAGATTCCTTAAGATCATCTTGAAATCTTGCAACAATGCATACAACATTCATGATATTTGGTCTAGTTTGAGTCAAATAAAGCAATCCACCAATCATCGATTTGTATCTAGTTTGATTTTCTTTTAGAGAATCATCATCTTGTGCTAACTTGCACTTGGTCACCATAGGTGTACCAACTGGCTTTGAATCTTCCATACTAAATTTTTTTAGCAATTCTTTCACATACTTGGACTGAGATATGAAGATCCATTTATCTAACTGAGTAATTTGCAATCCCAAAAATAATTTCATCTCCCCAATCATAGACATCTCAAACTCATTTTGCATCTCATCAACAAACTTCATGCCCAAACTATCATCTCCTCCAAAAATGATGTCATCAACAAAGAATTCAACAATCAAATCTTTATCATCATCAATCTTGAAATATAGATTACTATCAACAGTACCTTTATTAGATCCAAGCTTCAACAAATACTTGTCCAATCTGGAATACCATGCTATTGGTGCTTGCTTGAGTCCATACAATGCTTTCTTCAACCAACAAACCATATCTCCCTGATCAGTCAATTGAAATACGCCAATTTTCTCAACATACACTTCTTCCAATTCACCATTTAGAAATGTTGAATTGACATCCATCTGATAAAACTTGTAGTTTTTGTAAGTAGCATAAGCAAGAAATAATCTCATAGATTCAATCCTAGCAACATGGGAAAAATATTCTTCAAAGTAAATTCCTTCCATCTGAGAATATCCTTTGCACACAAGTCTTGATTTGTTTCTAACAACTTCACCTTTCCCATTCAGCTTGTTTCTAAAGACCCATTTAGTTCCAATTACATTTTTGTCCTTAGGTCTAGGAACAAAAATCCATGTATTATTCTTCTCTATTTGTTGTAGCTCTTCTTTCATTGCTTCCACCCAATGTTCATCTTTGCATGCTTCATTGACACTATTAGGCTCAGTCTTTGAAATCAGACAGTATTCTTCTACAATTTTTCTCCTTGTCTGAACACCTTTTTTCTTATCACCTATAATCTGATCTTCTAAATGATTTAGTCTTACAAACCTTGGAGTCTTAGGATGTTCTTGAACTTCTGGCTCTTTTGATCTCTCTTCTGCACTTTCACTAGTTCCTTCCTCTTGATTTTCTTGATTCACCGGAATGATCTGGACTTGATTTGAAGTCTGAACTTTCTTTCCAGTGACTAAACTATTATTCTGATCATTTGAATCATATCCATTGGTTCTGGATGGTCTAGCTATGTCTTCATCAACCTTGAAATTTTCACTCTCAACTACCTTCCTCAATCTCTTATTGTAGCACCGATAGGCCTTCCTCTTAGTAGAATAACCAAGAAAGATTCCTTCGTCACTTCTAGCATCAAACTTTCCTATCTCTTCATCTTTTCTCATAAAGCATTTACTCCCAAATATTTTGAAATATCTAATAGTAGGCTTATGACTAGACCATAGCTCAAAAGGGGCCTTACCAATATCACCTTTGACTTGTACTTAGTTGAGGATGTAAACAATAGTACTCATAGCTTCTCTCCAATAGATATGAGGAACATTTCCTTCTAGGATCACAGTCCTAGCAGCATCTTGAATTGTCATGTTCTTCCTTTCCACAACTCCATTTTGCTGAGGGGTCTGTGGGGTAGATAATTGTCTCTTTATTCCATGCACTTCACAAAAAGAATTAAACTCATGGAAAGTGAATTCACCACCTCTATCTAATCTTAAACATATAATCTTTAGACATGTATCTATCTCAACCATAGCCTTAAAGATCTTGAATTTCTTTGGAGTTTTAGATTTCTCCCTTAAGAAAGTAACCCACATTAATCTAGAGTAATCATCAATAAGTAACATGAAGTACCTGTCTCCTTGTAAGCTTCTGACTCTAGAAGGACCATACAAATTAGTAAGAACAAGCTCCAACACTTCATTTAAACAATGTTGTTTGCTCCAAAATGAATTCTAGTTTGCTTCCCTAACTGACATTACTTACATATAGTATTAGTAGGCTTTACCAACTTAGGAAGATCTCTCACTGCCTGAATAGAACTTATCTTGATAATATTGTCAAATTTTACATGAAACATTCTTTCGGATCATATCTTTGTTTATCTCTTTTGGAATATACAGAGATAAACAGAGATATGATCCGAGATGTGAATAGAACTTACCAGTAGCATTCAGGTGAAAGATGTTTCCTTTTTTTTTTTTACTTGAAGCAATCACATTTCTAGAACTCCCCAATATTTTTTACTTTCCATTCTTTAATTGAAGATTGCATCGATTGTCAACCATCTGTCCAACACTTAAGAGATTATGCTTCAAACCTTCCATATATAGAACATCATTAGTATTATTCTTACCATCAAGAGAAATGGATCCTCTGCCATGGATTACACTAGCTTTTTCATCACCAATATTACAACACCGCCATCATACTTTTCTAGGCTCACAAATTTGCTTTGATCACCAGTCATGTGATGAGAGAATCCACTGTCAATCACCCATTCATCTTTTTCTTTAACTTTGGCTACTAGAGCTTTCTCCACATTTGAGAAATTAATAGATTCAGTAGGGGTAGGATCATTTTCCTTGATAGTAATAAATACCCATTCATCTTCACTTGCATTCCCTTTATCAAATTCATCATCTATCACACCTTCATTAGTAGCATAATAACACTTTCTTTGAAATCTAGGCTTATTAGGTCTTGGCCTAGGAACTCTTTATCGACACCTTGATGCAAAATGAGCTATCTTATTGCAAGAAAAAAATTTAATAGGAAATTTCCCTTTATACTTACCTTCTCCTCTGGTTTCTCTCTTGAAAATAAGTGCTTCAATATCCTCTAGTTTTCTCTCCTCTTATTCAATCTCTCTCATTTCCTCCTCATACTTGAATACCTTTCTAGAAGAACTTTCTCTCGGATCATATCTCTGTTTATCTCTTTTGGAAGTAGTAGAATTGAATACATATTCTATCTTAGGAAGAGCATCACCAAATTCACTCAACTCAAAGGTAGTAAGCTTACCAATCAACATGTCTCTGGTTACATTTGTTACAGTCTAGAGCTCCTAAATAGCAGTAGCTTTGCGATTGTATGCAACAGGAAAGGATCTAAGAACTTTAGCAACAATCTCTGATTCTTCCAATCGTCCACCAACACATCGGATACCACACACACATTTATTCACTCTTTGCATGAAAGAAGTAATGTTCTTATCATTAGCCATTCTCAACAATGCATATTTCCCTTTTAGACTTTGCAACTTAGCAATCTTCACATTAGCATCACCTTCATACAAAGTTTCCAACTTTTTCTAGATCTCATAAGAAGTCACCAAATCCATAACATTTGTCATCTTAGAATCATCCAAAGCACTCAACAATGCTTCCTTAGCCCTGATATTGTACTCGACTTCCTTAATCTCATCTACAATAGAAGGACCATTATGTTGAATGATATACCTATTCTTTGTAATTTTCTAGTAGGGTTCACCAATGCATCTTAGATGACAATCCATTCGAGCCTTTGACAAAGAATAATTTTTTCCATGAAATCTTGGACTATCGTTCTTGTATGCTACCATCCCAGATAACCTCAAGCTATTAAAATTCTTCCAAGGAACTTGGCTCCACTACCAATTGTTGGCAACACAAGGGTAGACAACTGAGGGGGGGTGAATTAGTTGTCACAAAAATTTAAACTTATCAAACTTATTAACCTTATTCTTAGATCTAATTAATAACCAAGAAAGCATAAATCAACAACACATCAGAAATACACATAACACCAAGATTTTTTGTGGAAACCCTGTTATGGGAAAAACCACAGTGGAAGTTAGTCCACAAGAGTATACCCTATTAAAAGTATAAAGAAGAATAAATGGGGAATGCACTTGCATTTAGACACACTACCTAGATCTCACTGCTCAATTACAAAAGGAATACTCACTATCTTACAAAAGAATTTGGATTACATCCACAAAATTTTGAACTAAGAAAATAACATCTGCTAATGCCTGATTATAGTTTCGGTTAAGCACATGAACACTTATTCACACTTTATTTCTACCTTTGAATGATTAGGACATTATTCACACATATCACACACAATCACACCTTCAAATGGAATAAACAATAACTTATATATATCTGCAACAAGAAATTACATCACTACATGTTAGCCTCAACAAAATAATAAAACATATGCAAACTGTTGGCCCAAAACAATAGATAATTTCAATGTGAATCGACCAATGTTGACCACAACATAGTGTAGACCCAAAATAAAATATTCAATCATGAAAAAACCTCAAATAATTGTTCCTCAAAGATCCACAACATGCTACAACACCCTGTCAGCCAAGAACATGAAAAATATGAACACACAAGAAAATCTCTAATCACGAGCACAATGATCAATGCTAACATGCAACACAGACAGAGCATGATCTAGAAACATCCAAAAACATCAAGAATCACCAAAGAAGCATTCGTAGCAACTAAAATTACTAAAATAACATCATCTCCATTCAGGAACACCAACTAAAGCAACAAAATGACTACTAGAACATAACTGCTCATAACTCGATCAAATCTTCACGCGGATCTTTGAAACTTAATGTGGATAAAATAGATATACTCAACAAGAAACCCTTTGATCATCAAAACATTGAGATAACCAACAGTCTGAACTACACTTAACCACTGACAACCCACAACTTACTTTATTACAATTTTCTCAATATCCTTGACATATACAACTTCTAAGACATTAATGCCAATAGTACTGACATCAATGACAATCACATATCAGAAACACAACAACATCCAACATTGGGAACATTCATTCTTCTTCCATGCCTCATGTGGTTTAAGAGCTTGAATTGTACAAAATGGAGGCATTATTGATGGCCCTCATAAGTGATATATTTGACAATGTGGATGAATACTTTTCATGGCTCTGGTAGGGAAGTTCTCTTCATACCTTGTTTATCCATAACCAATGGAGGGTCACTGGGTTCAGTAAATTTAGCCTTGGCTAACCTTGCATCTCTAGTAGTAGGGTATGGCTCTCCATTGATAGGTAAGCTTGTCATCTCTACAATTCTCTCCTTAGTAACAATCACCTCTAACCCTTTTACCATTGCCTTCCCCTCAGAGAGTTTCTGTGCAAATTCTTGCACATTGTCCTCATTGTAGCTATCAAGTTTCAAGAAAAAATCTAGCCACCCACAATTTATAAACTTTTCCAGAGAAGGTGTATCCTGCATTACCACATCATGAACCATGGGTTCATTCCTAATTATTTGATCTCCCATTATTTCAGCTGCCCACAATCAAACAAGCACTTTAGCTAAATTTTCTTTTCCTGCAATCTCTTTCTGAAAACCCTAACTTCTTCCTACAATTCTTCTGTAGTGCTAATGCCAATGTCATGTAGCTCACCAAGTTACCTTTTTTGGTGACATTTAAGATTATGACTAAGTAATAAAGAGCAATAAATGAAGGGTATTATCAAGATAAATGGTAGCGATTTAGTGAAATTTCACACATGCAAGTCTTTATTTCAATTTATCATTCAAATTAGCTTATTTCAAATTTGTTGACATGGATGACATGTGGAATTATGAGTTGAAACTCCCCCCCAACCTAAATTACAACATGTGTCCACACAAGCTGGATGGTAATTATGATTGGACAAGGTGGAGTACAATGTGATGCTATGTGAAATATCCACATTAAATTATAGTAATTAAAGAAATGCACTAAAATTAATTAAGAGATAACAAATTGTCACGTACATACCTTAAAACATGGAGTTTATTTGCAAAGAATATGGTGAAAGTATCAGCTACCTTTAAAAAGTACAGTTGATCAATTAATGTAGTGGTGATGGAATGGAGTGATAGCGAAGTGGAGTGATGGTGGAGTTATGGAAGAGAGAGAAGGTGGAGATGGATGGGCAGATGGGTGGATTAATGAAGAAGTAGATTCCCACAAAAGTGTAAATCTTTATTATGAAGTGATTGTATGTGTACTTGGATTAGTCAGAAGGAGGGACACTAGGTCAGTGTCCTTCAACTGCAAGAAGTTTGAAGGTTTGGTCCTAGTTAAATTGATGCCTAAATTCCTCCTTGGATACTAGCTTATGATACAACCTTAGATGGTGACCATTGACCAAAAGTTTGAATCTGACAGGGTCAATGGTTGTGAGTTGTACAACACTATTGGGAAAGACTTCTACAAATTCATACAGTCCCAACCATCTAGTTTGCAACTTTCCTACATTATCTTGATACTTGGAGTCATAAAGGAGTGCCCAGTCACCAGGCTAGAATTGATTTTCCTTTATGTACCTATCATGCCATTTGACCCTTTGATTTTGTACTACATTAATATGATGTAGGGTTGTCTGTCTCATTTCATCCAAAGCATTTAGCTACATGATTCTATCCTTTTGTGCCTCAGATATGTCCATCCCAAGATCTAGTGTAGTCCTAAGATTCTTATGCTCAAATTCAATGGGCATCATAGCTATCTTCCCATATAATAATTCAAAAGGGGTGAAGCCTATGGTTGTTTTCTAGGTGGTCCTATAGGTCCAGACAACTTCTGGTAGCCTATTTTCCTAGTCTTTCCTATGAATAGCCATTGTTTTGGTCAGAATTGTCTCAATTTCCCTATTGGTCACCTCAGATTGGCCATTGGCCTAAGGATGATAGGGGGTAGAATTATTGTGCCTCACATTATATTCATTGACTAGTATTATAACGAGGGTTGATGTAAATTGAGCCCCTTGATCAATCACTATCTCCCTTGGGACCCTATAATGAGTGAATATTTCCTCATAAATAAATTCAAAAAACTTATAATATCTTGCATGCTTCATTGCTTTAACCTCAACCCACTTGGTCACATAGTTAGTGCAAACCAAGATGTAGGATTTACCATTTGATGGAGGATCAATGGGACCTACAAAATCTAGTCCCCATTTATCAAATGGAGTGATGAATACATGTGGGTAAAGAGGCATCTCATCAAATTTGGTTGGCCAACCCATCCTTTGGCATCTATCACACTTCCTTGTATACTTTCCTACATCCTTATTAAGTGTGGGCCAGTAATATCCAGTATTAAGGATCTTCATTTCTGTCCTCTTGGCTACAAAATTCCCTCCATAGGGTTCATTGTGACATGCATGTAATATATCATATGTCTCATCTTCCCTTACACACCTCCTCATGACATGGTCTGGTCTAGTGTAGAATAAATAACCTACAATCCATGAGAAAGGAAGGTTTTCTCAATGAGTACCCTTCTCTCTTTTGGAGAGAAATGAGGAGGAACTCTCCCCGTAACTAGGTAATTGGCTATGTCAGCATACCAAGGTGTATGCACACTAATGGAAAATAAATGTTCATTAGGAAGAGAGTCATCAATGACTTGGGTGTCCTATGATGTAGTTAGTCTAAAAAGAAAGTATGCTACAACATTTTCCTTTCCTAGTCTATCAACAATGGTGATGTCAAACTCTTGCATCATCAACAACCATCGTGCTAGCCTACCTAAAATGAAGGACTTATTCATGAGGTATCTTGTTGTTGCATGGTATGTATGAATAAAATATGATAACCTTTTATGTAGTGCCTAGATTTTTTAAGGGCATAGATGACTGCCAACATTTCTTTTTCTATCACTATGTAATTGAATTCAGCTCCTTGTAGGTTTTTACAGAAAAAATAGGTAGCATTCTCAATTTATCCTTCTTTCTATCCCAAGAAAAATCCTATAACATAGTGTGATGCATCTATATGAATGTGAGAAGGAAGCTCCCAATTAGGACC
The DNA here is from genome assembly GCA_007258455.2 of Sequoia sempervirens. Lineage (NCBI taxonomy): Eukaryota > Viridiplantae > Streptophyta > Pinopsida > Cupressales > Cupressaceae > Sequoia > Sequoia sempervirens. Next base: position 529,389,847 of record VDFB02281492.1, on the reverse strand, counting down.
TTTGAGTACATGAGCATGGGTTAAAGCTGCTTTAAAATAAGAGAATGCCTTGTCACAGTCATTTATCCACTAGAATTCAACATCTTTAGTCAGAAGATTGTATAGTGGTGCTGCCATTTTGCTAAAATATTTGATAAAATTCCTATAATACCCTACATGACCTAAAAAAATTCTGAAATATTTTTTCTTTGTAGGAATAGGTGAATTGGTGATCACTTCAATCTTGGCTGGGTCTACTTGAATTCCTTTTTGAGAAATGTAGTGTCCAAGGACTACACCTTCCTACATCATCATGAAGCACTTCTCACTGTTCAAGGAAAAATTATGGTCTTCACATCTCTATAAAACCTTCTTTAGATTCTCCAGTGCTTCTACAAAATCAACACCATAGGTAGTTAAATCATCCATATAAATCTCCATGCAATCATGTGAGATGTCTGAAAATATACTAATGACTTCCCTTTGAAAATTTGTAGGTGCATTACACAATCCAAATGGAAGTACTAAGTAGGCATAACTCCCCCATGGACAGGTAAAGGTGGTCTTGTTTTGATCCTTGAGTGCAATTTGTATTTGGTTATAGCCATTGAATCCATCTAGAAAATAAAAATATTGCTTTCTTGCAAGGGAATCTAGTACCTAGTCTATGAAAGGAAGGGGAAAGTGATCCTTTTGGTGGTAGAGATGAGTTCCCTATAGTCAACACAGACTCTCCATTTACCTCCCTTTTCAGGCACAATCGCTAATGGGGACACCCACTGGTTGTCTAAGATGGGGTAGATCTTGCATCCAATAATTTATGTAGTTCCCCTTTTACAGTCTCCCTCAATGCAGGGTTGATTCTCCTTTGTGGCTACCTCACTAGTGGGCAATCATCTCTAGCATATATCTGATGAGTATAGAGCTTGGGGTCCAATCCCTTCATGTCATGGTAGTCCCATGCAAATGCATCTTGATGGGTATTCAATAGGTTTATTAGGGACACCTGCTTCTCTTGACTCAACTTGTTAATATTCAAATGTTTTCCTTCTAACATTTGCACTTGTGTGGTTAACTCTATCATAGTTTCTTCACTAATACTTGGAATTTTTAGTTCATGTGGCAATAATGTATGGGGCATATCAGTTGCTATAGGAAGTTCAGTTATAGGAAGAGTGGGAAAAAGTGTCTTCACTAGACCTGCAGAGCCAAGTTCATGAGTATATGAATCTTCATGCACTTCACAGTGGTTCTGAATTATGTGGGACAACACTTCATCTTCTCCTTGAAGCTGAATGAAAGAAATTATCCCTAACATCATGAGTTGTGCCACTGAATTGACTCTCTTGGCCTCTTCTTCAACATGTGGCCATATGGTGCTATCCATGTCATGGGATGGTTGAGCAGGAGGGTAGAGAACAAAATTTTTGGTACTCTTCCCTTAAAAAATGGTCATGTCCCTTGGCCGACATCAAATGTAAGCATTTTTTGTGGCCAACCATGGCCTTCCTAGAATAACAGGATACCCACCTATTGTAGCTTTAGGAGAAAGGATCATAAAATCTGCTAGGTACTCCAAAGAGTCTAGAGTTACCACAAGTTCTTCTACTATACCATTAGGCTTAATGGTGGAACTATCAGCAAACTGTAGGATAGTAGGAGTAGGTCACATGTTTACAACATTTAGTTGCTGCAAGATATCCTTAGTCACCACATTTATTGCTGCTCTGAATTCAATTAGAGCATTCTTGATTTGGATTCCATTTATAATAACTCCTACCACAGGACTACCTAGGTCAGTGTACTTAGGAACTGTAACTTTTCCAAGCATGATGTATGCCAGTTGTCCTACCACATGAACTATGGTGGGGTCTTTCTTTTTCCTCCCTAGCTTTTTAAGGCATGCTTCCTTGATTGCTTTTCCATATATAGGGACATCTTTTATGGATTGGAACAAAGGTATCTTAACACATATGTGTTTCAACTAATCCAAAATGTCAAAGGTTGTTTCCTCCTTCTCTTCCTTCTATTTATCAACCTCTAACCTTTGAGGAAATGGTGGATCTTGGGTAGTCTACTAAACTAGAAATGGTTCAGGATTTTTAGGCACACTTGGTTGAATGGGGACATTCAAATGCTCCTCTTCTTCCACAGGAAGTTCGGTGATGATAGGAGTGGAAGGAGCTGGAAAAGTAGTCATGAATGTAGATGGATGTCACTCACACTCACAACATATGCAAGGAAGTAGTTAGGATTTGCAGAGTAGATTGGCTACTATTGTGGTTTGTTATTTGGGTTAGGTGTGGGATGAGTTGCTAACTAAGTAGTTCTAGGTGTGCTTGAACTTGAGCTAGTAGGAGAAGGCATTATAGCAGGCTATTGAGGTTGTGAAGATGGCTACATGAAACTGGTTGTATGGTTTGGCCATTGTTGTCCTCCCCTCCTTTGTGCAATGTAGTAGACTTGATCATCATCACCCTGGATTGGCTTGAACTTAGGTGGGATATGCTTACTGTCAATGTTAGCTACCATTTTGCATCTACAATCCTTCTTCTTTTGTCTACAATGAGGGAAATATTTTTCCAATATTACCTCTGCCTCCCCATGTTTCTTCTTTGCTTGAAGTGTATCCAGCTGAGTAGCCAGATTGTTTATGATGTATTGCTTGAAATCTACCAACAAGTGAGTAATATCCATCCTTGAAATTCCATTGGTGGATGATTTACCCATGGATTATTTGTAACCTCTTCCTTTCTTTGAAGCAGCCTTGGAATAGTTTTGACAAATCTTCTTAATATCATCCCAAGGAACTTGGGTGATATCTCCTCCTCCCATCAGGTCCAAAGCATTAGTGCAACTTTCATTGATTCCTCTTAGGAAGAGAAACTTTTGAGACTCTTCGTTGAGTGTATGACATGGAGATTTCTATAGGAAAAACAAAAAACTTGAAATGTAATCCTCCAAACTCTCATCTTCCTTCTGCTGCATCCTAAGGATGTCATCTCCTCTCATGTCACTGCCCTTGAAATATTCCTTGTACTTCTCAAGGAAGTTTGTCTTCATGTCATCCCAAGTCTCCAAAGTATTCCTACCTAAGCTCATAAACCATCTCAATGCAACTTCTTTCAAAGTGGTAGGAAATAAATTAAGCCTATGAGCATCAGTGGTATAGTCATAGCTCCTGTAGAGGATATCAAACTCAAACAAGAAAGTATCAGGGTATTCTATGACAAGCCCACAGAACTTAGGAAGGATTGAAGTAGGGATATTTTTGAGGTTTTCAACTTCATTCTAATGAGCAATGGGGAATGGAAAAGTTGGCTAGTTAGGTCTATTTCTATTTGCATCACCCATGCCTACCTGATGGAGTTCCAAAGAAAATGGGTTATCAATCAGATTTTGGTCTTCAAAGGAAGTTTCAAAGTTGTTCAACTTGGGAAATGCATCAACAAAAGGGTGTGCCTCTTCTTCTTCTTTGTCTCTTGGAAAATTTTCATGTTCAACTAACTGGAATGGATCAGTGTCATTAGGAAGGAATCTCTCATGAGCATCTCTTCTCCTTCCTCTATCCATGCAGTATCAACTGAGTATTAGCCAAATAACACAAAGAATTGGTGAAAGAATAGTAGGTCATTACTTTCCTAAATGAGGGGTATATTAAGAGCAAACTTTCAGAAATACTACAACAAGAAATAAACTATCAATGAATCCAAAAAACTTCCTAGTTTGACACCATCCTTGGAAACAGTGTCAAAATTGTTGGCCTCCTTTAATGGTTTAATAACTAAGCCCTTAGAACTATGACTTAGAGATTGGACATCTACACTAAGTAGCTATCTCACTCATCATGAAGGTGCATTTCATTTGTCAGCCCAAGGATGTAAACTTGAAATGGGTTAGCACTGTATGTACACTACGACTCTACTGCAGTCATCCATAAACTAGGAAAAAAGAAATGCTGGAAGGAAATCAACTTAAACACTGATCCTAAATCAACATTTGCACTAAGCATTAACAACTGAACTAGAAATGAAGGATATAAATGGAAATCTTAGAAAAAAGATAGGAAACTACTCTATCTTCCTTAGCTGTAGGAACAATCACAAAACAAAATTTCAGTGGCTATGGGAACAAACAATTGCTGAAATTAAAAATAACTACTAAAAAAAGAAACTTCTAAACTAATTAGGTGGAATTCTCACCAAGTGGTCTCCCTTGGGTGAGTCTCCCTTACACTAACTCAAATGAAACAACTCAAAATATCATATTATTTCTTGAAAGGATGTTTACAACATCTCAACAATACAACTATATTACTAAAATTGGAAAATGCAAATACAAACTCAGAACATCCAACCTTATCAAAAGGGGCATTTGACCATTATTTATAGAGAGAAAAACTACTGATTAACCCTAACTACCTAGGAAAAAGACTCCATCAAAATAATAGGATGCCACTTATTGAAATCATAGATAAAGATGGAGGAAGTTATGCATGCACTAAATTCATCAAAGTAGACTTGCTCGAATGAGAATCTAGCACAACACACTTCCTAGATTTTCTCAACAAATGAATATGACCATTAAAAAAGGTAGTTACATTTTTTTATTAAAATTAGGAATTTCCCTCCATGAGAGTTTTCTCTCCTTTGACCTTTTAATAATCATCTTCATGGATTCTTGGTAATTGAATAGCTGGCAAGAGTTTCTCCGACTTGGCAGGCTTCGTTGACACCAACATTTTAGTGGAAACCTACATGCTAACATTAGTACACACAACAACTGCATATCTATAATTTCTTTAGCAACATTCATTCAACCACTTGTAAAATCAACATAGATAATTCACATAGCATGATAATGTCATTAAAAACCACAAGAATAAACTTATACCCAAGGTCTATGGTTTCAAAGGAACAACATAGAAAATTTCAACAACCAAGTGTCAAAGTCTATGATAGCAAGAAAAAATAGATAATAGATCCTATCAAAATTGAGCCATTAAGTGGTCTCATTAGACTACACATGATTCAATTTACAAATTCAAATTAGGTCATCAACTTGAAATTCCTGTAGTGGAAAGGAATGAGAGAGGAGCACACCAATACTTAACCAAGACCGAAAACAATGTCTCAGATCAAACACACACTTCCTTGATTGATAATTGATCTTTGTATGAAGTGTAAACACCAGGTAGACCAAACCTAATGAAAACACAAATGAACTTTGAAGTACACACTTCCACAACAAGAAGATAATATGTAGATGACACGACATGCTTCACCATACATTGAAACATAGCTCACATACCGCCAGATTCATCCACAACAAGTGCAACAACCTTCATACACAAAAAACCTTCCATCAATCCATCCAGATTGTATAGACATGTAGAAACTCTAAAACTCATCTTCTGTAGCACCAAACCACAAACACCTTTGCCAGAACATAGACAACATCATTACAAGTCTTATACTAGATCCACAAGATCTGAAGTAGACCAACAGAGGAATGTGGAGTAGAAACATTTCTCCCAGTCACAAATAAACAACTCTACTAGACTAGTTCACATATCGGTGAACACAACTTTCACTCTCCATCAAACTAGAAGCCACAATCTAGGAGATATTGCCAACAAATTCCCATAAACAACACTTTAGATCTACACAAGAATAGGATCAACAAAAGAAATGTGGATCACAAACCAAAGCACATTCTAAACACACACAACTCTATTTTCATTATTTCTTTGGCAACTCATCATAATAGCACACATGCAACACCATAAAGATAGCTCCATGTACTCATAACATATCAACAATATCTCAACTATACATGCACACTTTATAACAACCTATACTGTGTTGACATCAATGACAACATTAGTGACAACACAACCAAACTTACTCATACTTGCAAAAATCTCCCCCTTTGTCATTGATGGCAACAAATGATGTGAAAACCCATCAAAGACAACACTCTCTTTTATTTTCCAAATTAGACAACCTACACAACATTCCTGCACTCTCAATACTCTCTCTTTCTTAGCTTCTCCTTTTTCACTCCCTTTTTGTTGTTTTTCACATGACTCTCTCTCCCCCTTTGACATCGATGGCAAAGACCAAAACTTCTTATCACTTCCCTTGAGGACTACACCCACACATCTCATACTACAACAATGAAACTTTCTACTCCCCTTGTGGATTAGATCCAATCATTAGTCTAGAAATATGAAGAATCTATAGATTCACTAGACTAATGCACCTCCATGTACACCTAGTTCAAAAAAGGAGGGCCAATGACCCCAAAAATTCTCCTTGAGATACTCAAAAGTATCCTTCAAAAGAGCTTTAGTAAATATATTTGCAATCTGATCTTTTATAGACACATACTCCAACCTGACTTCATTCTTCAACATCTTCTCTCTCAAGAAATGATATCTGATAGATATATGTTTTATCCTTGAATGCATTACCAAATTATCTGAAATGTTTATAGCACTTGTATTATCACAAAAGATAGGTATATGTTCATCACATATCACTCCTATGTCCTTCAATGCTTGCTTCATCCACAAAACCTGTGCACAACAAGGTGCTATAGTAATATACTCTTCTTCTACAATGGATAAAGAAACTGAATCCTATTTCTTGCTTAACCATGAAACCAACTTCCTCCAAGAAATAATTCACCATCACTTGTAGTCTTCTAGTCATCCACACAACTAGCCCAATCTACATCAGTGTAAGCACTCAAGGTAAAATAAGTATCCTTAGGATACCACAAGCCATAATCCAAAGTTCCCTTAAGATATCTAAATATCCTCTTCACATCTATAACATGTGCTTCTTTCAGTTCTTCTTGAAATCTAGCAACCAAACATACTACATGCATGATATCTGGTCTAGTAGCAGTAAGATACAATAGTCCACCAATCATAGATCTGTACATGATCTGATCAACTTTAGCAGATTCATCATTCTTGCTCATCTTGCATCTCGTCACCATAGGATACTAACTGGTTTAGAGTCAACCATTTCAAACCTCTTCAATAACTCTTTGACATATTTTTATTGTGAAATGAATATCCCCTTATCAGTTTGATTCACTTGCAATCCAAGGAAGAAATTCAACTCCCCAATCATAGACATTTTAAATTCATTTTGTATCTCCTCTACAAATCTCTTACACATACCTTTATTTCCTCCAAAAATTATATCATCAACATACACAACTACTATCAACATCCTATTCCCTTCAATTTTTAAATAAAGGTTGTTTTTTGTGGAGCCTTTGCTGAATCTTTGTTGTGTAAAATATTTGTCCAATCTTGCATACCATGCTCTAGGAGGCTGTTTCAGTCTATATAATTCCTTCTTCAACTTACAAACCATATCTGGTTTATCTAATAATTGAAATCCCTCTGGTTGTTCCATTGACACCTCTTCTTCCAATTTCCCATTCAAAATTGTAGACTTGACATCCATCTGATATACCTTGAAATATTTATGAGTAGAAAATGCTAAAAACACTTGAATAACTTCCATTCTTGCTTTTGGGGAAAATGTCTCCTCAAAGTCAATTCATTCAACCTATGAATAACACTTGCATACAAGTCATGCTTTGTTCCTCACAACTTCACCATTCTCATTTAGTTTATTCCTAAACACCCACTTTGAACCAATTACATGCTTATTTATAGGTTGAGGAACTAGTTCCCATGTCTGATTCTTCTCTATCTATTGCAACTCTTCTTTCATTTCTCTTACCCAATTCTCATCTTTGCATGATCACACACAAACTTAGGTTCTATCTTTGAAGTAGACATAGATATACCTCACTTGTTATCACTTTGCTTCTTGTCTTCACACCTTCACTCTTATCTCCAATTATCTGTTCTTCAGGATGATTATTGTTTACATAGGAGTCTTAGAAGCAAGTTCCAAAATTTCTTCTTCTTCAATCTCGTCTTCTTCTTCTTCTTCTTCTTCTTCTTCTTCTTCTTCCTTATTCTCTTCTAGTAGTAATCTGCAAATAGGCTTATCCGATTCAACTTCACTTATCTAAATAGGTCTGTGCATGTCCTCATCAACCTTAACATTTTCACTTTCAACTATCTTTCACAATCTTTTATTGAAGCATCTATATGCTTTGCTACTAGTTGGATATCCAAGGAAAATCCATTCATCACATCTAGCATCAAACTTCCCAAGATTCTCATTATCTCTTTTAATGTAACATTTACTTCCAAATACCTTAAAATACTTTACAGTATGAATCTTTCCTATCCACAAATCATAAAGGGTCTTAGTGTTGTTACCTCTGATCTAAAATATATTAAGAAGAAAAAAAAATAGTGTGGATTTCCTCTTTCTAGTATACATTAGGTACATTTGCTTCTTTCATCATTGTTCTTGTAGCTTCCTAAAAAATTTGGTTCTTTCTTTCAACAACTCCATTTTGTTGAGGAGTTATAAGAGTAGAAAAATGTCTCTTTATGCCATGCTCTTCAAAAAATGTATTGAACTCACTAGAAGTAAATTCTCCACCTCCATCAGACCTTAGACATTTGATTCTCAGGTTCACTTCATTCTCTATGATTTCCTTAAATGCTTTAAATCTATCCAAATCCCGAGCTTTCTCTCTCAGAAATGTAACCCATGCCATTCTAGAATAATCACCAATAAGGAGCATGAAATACCTATCACCATTAAGACTTCCTATTCTTATAGGACCATAGACTTCCTATTCTTATAGGACCATAAAGGTTTGTATGAACCAATTCCAGCATTCTAGTAGATGATTGCTCTTTTCCTTTAAAATTGCATCTTGTTTGCTTTCCTAACTGACAAATTCTACACACAATATTAGGCTTTGTGATTTTAGACAGATCTCAAATAACCTCTCTTGAACTAATCCTGATCAAATTATCAAAGTTTACATGTCCCATCCTCTGGCGCATAGCCAACTTTCATTAACTTGAGATAGAAGGCACTGACCATCAACACCCTTAAGATGATAAATGTTTCCATATCTTCTCCTTCCTATCACAATCTCAGTTCTTAACCCTTTCCTGATGTCACAGGTGTTATCCTAAAACACAAGCTTGAAACCTTTGCTACACATTTGTCTAGCACTCAAAATATTATGCCTCCTTTAACATAATAGACATCATCAATATTGTGTTTTCCATCAAAACTAATAGTTCCTTTTCAAACATTCTTTGCTCCAAAATCATCTCCAAACATGACTAAAACACCATCATACTTTTCAAGCTTATTGGGCTTACTTTTGTCTTTGGTCATGTGATTAGAGAATCCATTGTTAGTCACCCAATAGTATTTATCTTTTTTAGCATGAAATAAAGTAACCAGAGTACCTTTAGTCTCTTCCTTCTTGCTCTCCATACCACTTTCCCTTGCACATCTTCTAGAGTTAGCAGACACAAATTTATTATCTAATGAGAGAAACAAGCCTTCATCATCCTTATCCTCAAAATTATATTCATCACTAGAGATCCCAAGATCTTCTCTGACATAATACAACTTATTGAACTTCCTATCCTTTCTGTCTTTATAATTATCTCTGTTCTTCTTATTTACAACTCTATTTAGACATCTCGAAGCATAGTGACAATTATTTCCACAACTAAAACATTTAAAGGGAAACATACCTTTGTACTTACCGGTACCTTTCTTCAATTTCCTTATAAAATTTTCTTCAAATTCCTCTAAATCATCACTATCCAGATCATCCTCTGTCTTTGTAGGTTTAAAAATAGATTTAGTCTTCTCCTCTCTCTTTCCAAACTTCCTCATCTCAAATGTAGTCAAGGTGCTAGATAGATGTTCTTTAGTAAACTTCTTAGGATCATACACTTCTTCAATAGCTAAAAATTTATCACTGTAACTCTCTGGTAGAGTCATCAAAATCTTCTCCATCACATCTTCATCAGTCAAGGTACCACCTTAAATTTTTACTTCATTCACTACAATATTTTCACCTTCTTCCATTTTCAAATTCTCATATCTGTGATTTATTGTTAGCTTCTTCGAACACTTCACTCTATCATTTCTTTCATAGATATCTTCTAACTTTTTCCAAACTTCATAAGCGCTGCCCAAAGAAATAACTATTGTTCGCTAAGTATTAGATAAAGCACTATAGATAGCATACCTCACTTTCTCATTCTCCTCATAGGCATAAATCTCATCTACAGAAGTAGGACCACTTGCCAGTGTAACATACTTTGTCTCAGTAGCCTTCCAGGTCTTATAACTAAGATAGATTATGTGACCTATCATCTGCATTTTCCAGTCACTGTAGTCAAATCCATCAAACATAGGGATCACCAATTTATGCACCATCGGATCTACCTCAAGCAATTAATCTCTTCAACAAGGAACCAAATCTCTAATACAAATTGTTGAAAGAAGCAAGACAACTGAGAGGGGGGGTGAATCAATTATCACCAAACTTCAATCTAAAATCTCAAATACTTATCAACTTCACAACCACTTTATTCTTTTATTAAGTGTGAACATGAAATGCAAATAATAGAAAGAAAAATCAATACAATAAACACCGGATTTACGTGGAAAACCCAATAAGGGAAAATCCATGGTGAGTATTAACTCACAATATAAAGTACTTCCAAAACCAATTACAAAGAGCCTCACTACCAAGGGCTCATTTCCCAGATACAAGGCTCACTTCCTCCAGAAATGACTCACTGTCCAAGAAGGAGGCTCACTGCCTACAAATACAAAAGATTATAGAAAAGAATCCACCATAATAGATTACACACATCCACAACTTGATCAGAAGAATTGTAGGTATCGCCAACTCACTGCTTTCATGAATCTAACACATTAAAGTACTGCTGCCTCAATTCAATTTTACACACTCTGCTTCTTAAAGTCATGGCATGTCTTAATCAATCACAGTTCATAACATTTTGACTTGTATTTATACCATCATCAACCTTAGAAACTTTCTCCAAGGTTGGCTACACATGCTTCAATTTACAAATTCAAATTAGGTCGGTAACTCAACATTCCCATGGTGGAAAGGAATGAGAGTACACCACACCAATACTTAACCAAGACCCAAAAAAATGTCTTTGATCAAACACATGGTTCCTTAATTAATACATAATCTTTGTATGAAGTGTAAACACTAGGTTGGCCAAACCTAATGAAAACACAAATAAACTTTGAAGTACACACTTCCCCAACAAGAAGATAATATGTGAACAACACAACACACTTCACCATACACTAGAACACATCTCAAATACCTCTAGATTCATCCATAGCAAGTGCAACAACCTTCATATATAGAAAACCTTCCATCAGTCCATCTGGATTGCATAGATACACAATTTTTTTTTGAAATTCATCTTCCGAAGCACCAAACCATGAACACCTTTGTCAGAACATAGACATCATTACAAGCCTTCTACCGAATCCACAAGATCTAAAATAGACCAAGAAAGGACTATGGAGTAGAAAAATTTCTCCCAGCCACAAAAAAAACAACTCTAGTAGATCAGTTCACACACTAGTGAACACAACTTTCACTCTCCATCAAACCAAAAGCCACAATCCAAGAAATATCACCAACAGATTCCCATAAACAACACTTCAGATCCACACAAGTATAAGATGAATACAAAATAAATGCAGAGCACAAACCAGAGCACATTCTGAACACACACAACTTTGTCTTCACTATTTCTTTAGCAACTCATCATACCAGTACACCTGCAACACCATAGAGATAGCTCCATGTACTCACAACATCTCAACAATATCTCAACTATACATGTACAATCTACAACAACATGTATTGTGTTGACATCAATGACAAGATTAATGGATCATACTTGCAACAATCTCCCCCTTTTTCATTGATGGCAACACATGATGTGAAAAACCATCAAATAAAACACTCTCCTTTATTTTCTAGATTAGACAACCTACACAACATTCTTGCACTCGCAATACTCTCTCCTTTTCAGCTTCTTCTTTTTCACTCCCCTTTTACTATTTTACACATGACTATCTCTCCCCCTTTGACATAAATGGAAAAGACCAAAAATTCTTATCACTCCCCTTGAGAAGTGCATGCACACATCTCATACTACAACAATGAAAATTTCTACTCCCCCCTACGGAGTAGACCCAATCATCAGTCCAAATAAATGAAGAATCTATATATTGACTAGAATGATGCACCTCCATGTGCATCTAGTTTGAAGGAGGGCCAATGACCCCCAACTTCTCCCCGAGATACTCAAAAGTATCCTTCAGAAGAACCTTAGTAAATATATTTTCAATCTGATCATTTGTAGACACATACTCCAACCTGACTTCATTCTTTGAAGAGTGCATGAGATGACACTTTAATTAATCCTTTTTATTTTTTCAATGAATTTATTATATATTAATTAACTATGCTAGCGGTAGACTATATGCTTGACTGTTTGCTTGTTTTTTCATTATATTTAACTAATTGGAGGATATATTAGAAATGATAAATTTTTCATTAAATGTATTGATTTTCAATGATGATTAATGATGAAATGATTATGAAATTTGAGATATTAGCATCCTACCTTTGAGGATTCTATTTAGTTGATTAATTGTTGACTTCATGAGGTAGACGTGTTAAACTCCCTATTTAACAAACTTGAAATCTGTCTTGCTCTTGATCACTCCAGCTGGATCTTGATGAATGTTTTTGAATTGAATTCTTCAATCGGTTTGAGAACTTCCTATTCAGCTATTATCATGTGTCAGATTTCTCTATAACACATTCAGTTATGTTTAGTTTAGTTTTTTCTACTTTCTATCTTGGTGGGCTGCACCAATTTTTGTATTTAAATAAGTGGATATTCTTATAAATATCCATCTTTAGTTTTAGTTTGGGAGTTATTTAATCTTTCACTTTAGCATTGTAATTTTTGTAGTTTGCACTTTTGTTCTACTCACCTATTTTGGAAAATTGGAATGCAAATAAGGAGTTGATTTGAATCTTGGTGTTAAGGTCCCACCAAAGGAAGAGCAAAGCCCGCTCAACTGAAGGAGGTGACCTTGTGTTATGTTCTTTGATTCAGTTGATCTTTGCTTAATCATTATTAATGAATGTGATTAATTCTTAGATTAAGTTCATTGTGTTCCCAAGATGGTTTATTACACTTTACTGTATATTAATATTCACTCATTTATTGTAGATTTAATTACTGTTCATCGAAATTAAACTCATTAGTTATTTTCAAATGCATGTAGTTTTAATGGGAGAGATAATGATGATTTATGGGAAGATGAAACTAGAGCTTGTTTGGAATTCATTCATGGAATTTAGTGTCATTGTTTTCTAGGTTAGTATTCATTTTCTACAAATGTAATTAGATTCTCTTTTGCAAATGTAAATAGATTTTGTTTCCAAGTAAATTTCAATTCTGAATTTTAGATTAAAATTAAATTTGGTTTTTAACTTAACTCTTCCATGAATCAATTCCAATTAAGTCAAGCTAAGTCTGAACTAAGTTATTAGAGTCTAAACAATCATTAGTTATGAGATAAGTTAGGATCAATTCCTCAGAATTAGCTAGAAATTTCCACTTTTGAGAGCTCTTGAAAGCTCCTGAAGGAGCTGAACTAAAACCAAAAATCATTGTTTATAGTGTAAAACCCCTCCAATTCGTGGAAACATCCTTATTGCATAAAAATCTAAGACACACCCAATTTGATAATTGAAATATTAAATGATGCAAGAAGTGACATCAATGACCTTGCACATCATTCTTCAACACCTTCTCTCTCAAGAAATGATATCTGATAGATATATGTTTTGTCTTGAATGCATTACTGGATTATTTGAAATGTTTATAGCACTTTTATTATCACAAAAGATAGGTATAGGTTCATCACATATAACTCCTATGTCCTTCAATGTTTGCTTCATCCACAAAACATGTGTGCACCAAGATGCTACAACAATATACTCTACTTCTACAGTGGATAAAGAAACTAAATCCTATTTCTTGCTTAACCATGAAACCAATCTTCCTCCAAGAAAGAATGCACCACCACTTGTACTCTTCCGGTCATCCACACAACTAGCCCAATCTGCATTAGTGTAAGCACTCAAGGTAAAATCAATATACTTAGGATACCATAGGCCACAATCTAGAGTGCCCTTAAGATATTTGAATATCCTCTTCACAACTGTAATTGTAACATCATGAAATACAATGAAAGGTTAAAAGAAAACAACAATGCAATCAAGCTCTAATGCAATCTAAGCTAAACAACGAAGAACAAAGGAAAGATAAACCATAAATAAACTTAACAATCTCACCCAATATCTATGTAGTTCCATGTATGACCTCGAATTCCCTTCTCCATTTCGCCGTTGTAGTATAATTTCCCTCATATTTTTGTATGCAAGTATAGCCTGTGATAGTGATTTAGAAAAACATCAAAGATTCAAATAATACATATGCTTCCAAAAGTAAAAATTTTTTGGGAGAGGTAAAATGATTCAAGACATATCAATTTATAGAAAATTGATCATTTGAATGATAGGCCAGGATCGAAAGATCAATGGATGACTAAGATCAAAAGATTCAACATGCATTGAGATAACTGTTAGTACTGACGTGAGTGATAAAACCTAAAAATATAGAGATAAAGATTAAATTTAATCTTTGAGTTTGGTATTAAAAATTAGAAGAATAATGTTTGCATGACAAAGATAAAGATAGATTAAAAGCAACGTTCTATTCGAATGCACACACAAAATTTAATTAATTAAATAAAGATATTTAATTAATAATCATGTACATGCATACAAGTTAGAACTAGACAACTAACTAGTTGTGATAGAGAGTTTATTCGTGAGAGTCACTAGACATTAAATCAACAGATAACTGACCAATTTAAATAGATCTCAAGTCAAGTGAGAATGAATACTTAGATAACTTAAATTTTTTGCTAAATATAGAGGAATGTGTTAAAAATAGATCTTTATGAATTAAATGATTTATTTAATTCAAGATTCGACATTTTAAGGATTAATTAAATAGATAAGATTTATTTAATTGAGTGAAGAAAAGGTTAAATGAATAATTAAATAATTAAAGTATTTATTTAATTGTAGTTGAAAGTATGATAAAGGTAAATTAAATAAGAATTTATTTAATTTAAGAAGGATAATGTTAATCAATGATGTAATTAAATAAAGAGTGTTTATTTAATTAATCATGATAGAATAAAGAAAATGTGAATTAATTAAATAATTAAGATTATTTAATTAATAGTTGAATAAATGTTAAAGTGAATCAATTAAATAATTAAGTTTATTTAATTAATAGAGAAATAAAGGACTTTAGAGAATAGTTAAATAATTAACATTATTTAATCATGACCATGAAAATACGAATTATGAAGAAATTGAAGTCGCAGGCTTAAACCAAATTTATGTGTCTACATTTTTCCCCTCTTTGATACAATGTCATTTCAGCGTTGTGACAAAAAAAATCGATAAAAAAAATGCCCCAGTCATGCCCTAGTGTGAAACAGGTGAAGGTATGCTCCCTCGAGAAAATTGACAAATTTTCAAAAAAATTTAAAAAATTTGGAAATAATCACAATTAGTCAATTTGATAGCTAAAAAAGCAGTGGAGTTGACATAAATGAATTTCAAAGTGTTAGGTACGTGTACAAGTCATTTGAAGTTGGAAGATTACGTGGCCAATAGACAAGGTTGGAGAAAATGCCACCCAAAACCCTAGGTATAAATAGAAAAGGGGTGAAAATCCAATTCATTTTCACCCACCTAGTTTAGAAAATTGTGATTTTTGCTCTGGACTCCTAGTGACCATGTCTCCAGTTCTGTACTTGCATCATCATGCTTACTGCATTTGGACATTTAGGCGACCTACAGACGTTGGCCCCTCAGTATGTAGTCCGAAACCAGCTCTTGAAATTTTAATTTACACACTTTTTTATGCATTTATTTCACTTTTTTCTTAGGTGTCATATTTTTACAAAGCCGCATATGCATGCATAAATGACGCATTTGTATGCAGTATTATGCATTTGTAACTTTATGTCTTAGCTCAGCATAGATTTTTTGATAAATATACGCATTTGTTTTTTTTTGGTAACGCATACGTATAAGTGCATCACATTTGCATTTATCAATAGCGTATATAGATAAATGTTAAGCATTTGTAATTTTAAGTCGCATTTTCATTTTGAATGGACCGATGAGTAGGCGTGACTGCATTATTATACATTTTCATTTTAGATCGACGCATATGACAATTTGAGATGCATTTGCAAATTTAAGGGATAGACCACTACTAGATTAGATGGCATGTCCTAGCTCAGAGATATAGGAGATTAGATTGTCTATTGTGTACATTGATTGGAGGTATATTTCTTCCTAACAATCGAGGTCATGGATTCCTTGTAGGATGGGGGGAGATGCTAGTTGGCATGTTGGAGAGATGGGTTGGAGATGCTTGGGGCCCCTGTTTATTAGCCATGTTGCATTTCCACTTACATGATATTGCCTATAGAGAGGTACAGTCCATTAGATGTGGTACCAAGCTCCTGATGATATGGGCATGGGAACACATAGAGATTTTTTGTCTACCAATTACATCAGAGGTACAACAGGGATCACCATATGCCTTCCGTTATACTGGGGCTAACACCTAGCACCATGTCGGAGACACAGGATATTATAGACATGCCATTGATATGATGGTGCAGTTCATTTGGAGGCCATATATGGATTTCCCATAGTGGTTGGATGAGGATGGGCACTTGACATATTGTAGATAGACATAGTACGTGATTGGATGGACCATCTCACATGTGTACATCATTGAGAGGCACTTACCAGATAGGGTATTGAGACAGTTTGATGAGGTGCAAGATGAGCCTTGAGGTCGAGCAAAGTATGCCCAATCTTCTAGAGAGGTTACATTATGGGGAGTTGAGATTCTAGTGGCTACTATAGAGGTAGATATTGATGCTCTACAACTAGTACAGTGGGCTTGGAAAGGCGGAGCAAAAAATCCAAGCACCATAGTGGCATATGATACATGGTGGGCGGATCATAGGCTAGTACCACTAACATATCTAGATTAGGATGTGCCTGTAGAGAGACGAGGGACAAGGCTGTGAGGAAGATGTGGTAGAGGTAGAGGTTGGAGGGGAAAAGGTGGTAGAGGGGATGGTGGAGATGGAGGAGGTGGTGGTTGGAGGGGTGGTGGTATGGGGAGACATGGACATAGAGGACGAGGCCTACATGTGTTACCCATCCGCGAGGAGGTGAGGGAGGGAGAGGATATTCCCATGCTAGATGTTGGCAGAGGTGAGGAGGAGATTCATGTTGAGGAGGGAGAGGTTGGTGGGGAGGAGCATGCAGGACATGAGGATATTCTAGAGGAGCATGTAGAGGAGGAGGTAGGTAGGGAGGAGGCAAAGATAGATACCCTTGTTCTTCTTGGTATGTATCAGGATGATGATGATCAGGATGAGGATGATCAGGAGCGAGAGCTCCATGACAAGATTTTGGAGGAGATGGAGGATGATGGGATGGAGAGACTACGACATGATGACATAGGTCCTATTGACTAGGATACATTAGATCTACATGCTTAGGTTCCATCCCTAGAGGAGAGGATGAGGGTATTGATGTCAGAGCGAGATGACCTATACATGGAGAGAGAAAAAGCTTACATGGATAGAGACCAGGCCATAGCTTGGAGATAGGAGATTGAGCAATGATTTACAAAGATCAGAGCTCTTTACAGTGGGCCAGTTGATGCATTTCCTTGAGATTTAGTTAGATCCGGTGAAAGAGCTTCCTATTATAGGGATCTATATGAAGTAGAGGTTCCACTAGAGAGACGAGCTCCCAGTTTTTCATAGGCATGTAGTGGCAGATCTCAAAGTAGGACTCACACCAGAAAAATGAGTACAAAGGGGGTTGAGGGGCCTCGCAGATCTGAACCATATGAAAAGCCTCCTTTAGGACACAGGTCATTAGGATCCCAACATTATTCACCTTCAAATTCTACTCATGGGAGCAGTGGGAGTTCCAGATAGGTACATTTATTGATATTTATTGAGACATTGTATTTTGATCATATAGCCCGCGGGCTTCATATTTATTGATACATTATGACATTATGATGTGACACTTTTTGAGTGATATATATATATGTATTTGGTGGTGATTCTCATGATATGCATTCTTTTATTTATGCAAATGTTCTATATGATATGCCTATGTGATGGATGATCATATCTACATTATGATATGTTTATGCAGCCTATGATGTGATGTTGATTCTATATGATGATGTATACATTGATTTCGTATGGTATCATTTGATATTATGTATGAAATTTATGATTATGAGATGCAATGTGATGTTATATGTATAATTCTATCTACATGTGATGTTATACATTTGATAATGATGGAGGTAATGATTTTGTTATGTAATCTATGATGATGAATGCCTATTATGCCATGATTTCCTAGATATGATAGATGCCTATGTTTTTGTGTTTTTAAAATGCATGATATATGTATGATATTTACATGATTTTTCTAACATGAATTCATATGTAGGATGCATTATATTTTTGTGTGTCATAGTATCCATCACAATGGAAGAAAAAATAAATGTTAGTGCGAAAAAGAAGATGAATAATAAATGAGATGGTTGCTAGTATTAGCAATCTTCGATATTTTTCCAAATCACAAAAGGCTTTGCACTTAATCATCATTGAATTGTAACTAATACAAGTGGAGACAAACATCATGATATGAAATAAATCAAGGTATGCAAGGTCATCCACCTGCTAACAACAAACTATCGTAGACAAGGATTGTCTTAACTCATACTAAGGGAAAAATTGCCCCAGTCTTTTTTTCAAGACAAGCCACAGACAACAAACAAAAAAAAAGAGGGGTCATGAGACATCATCACTCCTCTAAATCCTACATGGGACATCCTTGAAGAAACTAGTAACATGACTCAAAATCAAAGTTAAAAGACAGTCAACAAACAACAGTCAAAGAAAATAGAATTCTAATACATCATTCCTTCTCTAAATCTTTCATGGGACATCCTTGAGAAAGCTAGTACTGGGATTCCAATCATAAAATCAAATGAAATAATAAGATAAATAATCCATAAAGTCAAAACCTAGTAAAATATTTTCCAAAACTTTATCTATTTGTTTGATTGTTTTGATTGATAAGATGATTGATTGATAAAGCTTGGTTTCAGGAAAGACACATACCGAATAAGACATTCAGTCTGGTTTCGATGTTATGACTATTTGTATAAGGCATGAAAAAATCATGGTTTTAGAAAGACACGTATTGTATAATACATTGAGTCTAATGCCATTGATGTGATAACCTGTGTAAGGCTATGTTGATTTGTTTGATAGTGTTTGTATTTAGGAAGGACACATCCTAGATAATAGACATAAGTTAATTTGATTTGGTTATTGGTTTTAAAATTTGTTTGATGTGACTTAAAGACATTGTTGACTTGTTCATCTAGTTGATGCATGACTGAATATGATGTGTTGAAAACTTGTATTGTGTGTTATGATGAACCCTAAAGGACTAACCTAGTGCAGCCTCAGGGGCTCATTGATTGATATCCTTGCCTACATTATACACACAGAGACCTCATAGTTTGACATGACCAATGACCTTGTCATTATAGACAAATGGATTGAATCATGATTTTATGTAGAAAAATCTAAAAGGATTGACCTAATGCCTCAGAGCACATCAGTATATGGCCTTTCCTACGTCCAGTTGTAGAGGCAACGTAGTTTGACAAATGACAAAGAATGACAAGTCCGACTGACTCACTCTTGTTTTGTTGGATTTGTGACATGTTTTGATTTTTTTGTCTTTTTGAAGTTTTCTGATGCTTTTGGATTTTATCAGGACATTTTTTAATTTTTTTTAATTTTTTGATGGTTTTATGTCTTTAGGATAGCCAATGTAAGAACCCAATATGACATAGGTCAAGTGCTTGCCCTCAGTCGAGTATAAGACCAATTGATTATGAATAGGATAGGATGGGGGATATGAAATGCACTCGATGTCAATTGTTCCAAGTTATGGGAAGGGCTACCATTTATTATGAATGATATGTACAAGTGATGGATGGAAAAGATATGTGATATGTACAGGGATAGAATATATGTACATGAATAAGCGATATGCATAGGGATAGAATGTATGTACATGGATAAGCGATATGTATAGGAATAAAATATATGTACATGGAAGTCAGATTAAAATAATGGTAGATAAAGGAGTAGAGTCAACTACACATGGCACCTATTTGCTAGGTTTTTGCCATGGTCCTTATCCAAAGCGCGACCGAAGTGGTTTTCACTATTGGATGACTTATTTCTCTTTACTATTTTTTTTGTATTTATCTTTACTATTTTTCTTGATTTTCTAATTTTTTTGATGTTACCAAGATTCCTGTTTGCTAGGTTTTCACCTAGGTAATGATTTTTTTGATTTTTTTGATTTTTTATAATTAAGACAAGGATCTCAAAAGCTATGCGTAGAAATTCTTTAGATGAAGACAATTGATATGTGTTGAAAATGGTTCTCCTCTAGGAGTAGAGAGTTGATATGCTCCTGATCTGAAGGCTTCTATGACAATGTAGTTTCCTAACCAGTTAGGTTTAAACTTTCCTAGTTTCTCTCTTTCTGCTTGATTCTTAGGATTCTCCATTAAGACTAGGTCACCAATGTCAAAGTTTCTATTCAATACTTTCCTATTGTAGCTATGATGAAGATGATTTTGATATGCTTCGAGATGATTTAATGCCTCTTGTCTTCATTCGTCTAAGAATTCTAGCTCATGTAGTCTTGAAACTCGGTATTCTTCATCATCAATATGCCCTTTCAAAGGTACCCTAAGGGAAGGAATCTTGACCTCAATAGGTAAGATGGCCTAAGAGCTAAATACTAGGGAATATGGTGTGGTTCCAGTGGGAGTACATATGCTTGTACGGTAAGCCCACAAGGCTGGATTAAGCTGTAAATGCCAATCATGACCAACATCATTGACAGTCTTTTTGAGGATTCTGATGATATTTTTATTAGATGCCTCTACTTGGCCATTACCTTGTGGGTAATATGGGGTGGAAAAATGATGTTGGATATGGAACTCTTCACAGAGATGATGAACTTCTTGGTTTTTGAATGGACAACCATTATCTATGATTATGGATTGAGGAACACCATACCTAAAAATGATATAGTTTAGGATAAACTTATAAGTTTGTGTGTTGGTGATGTAGGTCATGGGAATAGCTTCAATCCACTTGGTGAAGTACTCGGTGGCGGTAATGATGAACTTATGGCCGTTGGATGATGTGGTATGTATCTTACCTATTAGGTCAAGTCCCCATTGGGAAAAGGGCCATGGTGGTGTTATGGGACAAAGCTCCTGTGTTTGTATCAAGTCTCCATGTACCTGACATTGATGACATTTCTTGACAAAGACATATGAGTCATTTTCCATGGTAGGCCAATAGTAGCCTAGTCTCATATTATTTTTAGCTAAGGTAGGACCACTAGAATGGGATCCACATATACCCTCATGTACCCCACACAAGGTTGCTTGTGCTTCATCATTATCAAGACATCTTACTAGGGTATTATCTAAGGCACATCTATAAAGGGTGTCTCTGATGATAGTGTACTTGGCTGACTTGCAAAGGAATGTCTTATGTTGGTTATTAGAAAGGTCAAGGGGTACAATTTCAACATGGAGGTAGTCATAGATATCTGTATACCATGGGGAATTAGGGCCAACAATATCACACACCATCTCTGAATCTGGGATGTCATAGGTAGGGACCAAAAGTTGTTTACCAAAAACTCAAACTTAGGCATGTTGCTTGGTATGTCAAGGAGTGAAGCAATAGTAGCCATGGCATCTATTGCCCTATTTAGAACATGAGGTATTTGATGAAAGTCAACCTTTTCAAAGTACTCCTTGAAACTATCTGCCATGTGTTTGTAGGGAGTAATCTTTTCATCCTTAGTCTCATAATCATCATTTACCTATCAGATTACCAGTTGAGAATCACCATAGACCTTAGGTTCTTGATCTTCCATTTGACTACCATGCGTAATCCTATCACAAGAGCCTCATATTCCGCTATGTTTTTAGTACATGGAAATGTAATCCTAAATGACTTAGGAATAGAATCACCCTGTGGTGTGATAAAAAGGATACCAGCCCCTAAGCCATGATTCGTATATGACCCATCAAAGTATAGTTTCCACGTTGTGCTTGTGTCAATGGTGAATATTAAATCATTAGGAAAATTTACAAGTAAAGGGTGATCTACTTGTATCAGTGCATTAGCTAACTGATCAGCAATGACTTGTCCCTTGATATCCTTTCTCTCTATGTACAAGATGCCATACTGACTAAGTATCATTATCCATTTGGCCAGTTGCCCTATTAATGTTGCTTTGCTTAGAAGATATTTTAAAGAATATATCTTGGAAACCAACATTGTTTGATGGTTTAGCATATAGTGCCTTAGCTTTTGAGTAGAAATTACTACTACAAGACAAGCACATTCGATGGTACTGTAGTTAAGCTCATAACCTGCCAAGGTTCAATTGATATAGTATACTACCCTTTCATGACCTTAATTGTAATTTTGTGCAATCAATGCTCTGAGTGATGAATGGGTTACTGAAATACAAAGAATCAGTGTTCGTCCCTCAATAGGTGGCATTAAGACTGGTGGCGTGAGTAGATAATCCTTAATTAGTTGAAAGGCTTCCTAGCATTTACCTATCCATACAAAGTGTATTCCTTTTCTAAGTAAATGTTGAAAGGGATGTGTTTTATTTGCTAACTACACTATAAAACTTCTGATGGATTGTAGTCTCCCTTGTAATATCCTTAGTTGACTAAGAATAGATGGTGGAGGCATACCTATTATTGCTTTTACCTTAGTTGGATCCACTTCAATGCCCCTTCTAGAAATGATGTAACCCAAAAGCTTTCCTGATTTCACTCCAAACACACATTTCTTCGGATTTAGTCTCACTTTATACTCTTCTATACTTTTAAATATCTTTTCTAAGACCTTTAAATGATCAATCCTTGTCAAAGATTTAGGAATAAGGCCATCAACATGATCCTCCATAAGGGTGTGTACAAGCTCGTGGAAATAAGTGGTCATGGCACGTTGATAGGTTGCTCCAGCATTTTTGAATTTGAAGGGCATGACATTATAGCAATAGGTTTCCCAAGGACATGTGAAATCTATTTTAGTTTGGTCTTTAATTACAATCTTGATCTGATTATATCCTGAAAATCCATCCATAAGAGATATCTCATATCCTGCGGTCATGTCTACTATCATGTCAATGTTGGGCAGAGGGAAGTCGTCCTTAGGAAAATCTTTATTTATATATCTAAAATCTATGCAGATGTGGATGCCCCCTATTAGTTTGGTGACTGGTACTAGATTATAAATCCAATCGGCATAGCCAATTGATTGAATGAAGCCAACATCAAACAATTTCTTCAATTTAGCCTTGACTAGTAAAGCAATCTATGGGTGCATTTTCCTCAATTTCTATTTCACTAGTTTTACCCCTAGTTGCAAAGGAAAATTATGTAGTACAAGTTCAAGATCTAACCCAAGCATGTCAGCATATGACCATGAAAAATTAATCTATCTTTGTGTAAAGAAGTTGTGGAATTCTAGCTACTCTTCTTTTGTCAATGATGCTGCAAGATATACCACTCAGGGATTCTATTATCTACGTATGTTGACTTCCACTGATTCTTCAACTAGCATGGGTGACTTTTCCTATGCAACAGGGAAAATGTTCAAACCTCCATCCTTAGGTGCCTCAGAGAGGTTTTTACCTTTGGATGTGTCCTTACTTTTTTCCTTTTCATTGTCTAAAGGCGCCTATCAATTTTCACCTAGAGACTCATCATTTTTATTTTTGTCATTATTTTTCTTATTTTTGCGACTAGATTCCCCAAAATATGCTTTGTTTTCTAATTCAATGGTAAATCTATCCTTGTGATTGCCACTAGGTATGCCTTCTCATAATCCCAGGAACTCAGTAATCGCTTCGCCATTCTCAAAAATATCTAAGATGGGTGTGTGTTGTTGGTCCCAATCAATGAGTTGGGGATGTGTTGATGGTGTTTTCTACACAACAACTCAGACATAATGCAATATTCTATCTCTCTTGAAAGGTTATTTCCAACAATAAATTACTAAAAATCACCCCAAGGTCTCTCGGCTGTCAAGTCATGACAATGCATAAACAACTCAGATAATTATGTGAAAATGATGGTAATCACAAAGGGACCTTACTACAAGCAAACTGTATCTTTCACTTTATCAGATTTTGCAATATAATGATCTCTAATCCTAAATCTAACCAAATGATAAAGAAATAGCAAAAGATAAGGGTGCAAGGATATAATAAAATCTAACTATTCCTGGAATGAACAATGCAAATGACAGATATCTGGAATGGACCAATCTCAGATAACAAATTCCTGCTTAACCCACAATGCAATATCACAGAAATGGTGCAATCTTCTAAGGTATTTATATTTTCAAATCATAGACATTCAAATCTAACTATTCCTGGAATGAACAATTCAAATGACAAATATTTGGAATGGACCAATCTCAGATAACAAATTCTTGCTTAACCCACAATGCAATATCACAAAAATGGTGCAATCTTCTAAGGTATTTAGATTTTCAAATCATAGACATTCATCTACAATTGAACTTAAGTACATTAAATGTATGGTCTAGGTTGACTTCACCAGCCTACTACAATCAGATAGTTACTGGGAGTATAGACCAGAGATTGCTACAAACATTCCAAACATGAAATCATAAACACCATTCATCAATCTAAAACTAATTTAAATTTGAACACTAAACCCTAAGTCTTTAAGCAATTTGAAAGATAGAACAATAGGAACCATGCGAGATGAAATAACACAAGAGATTGCACAAGGAAAACCAGAATGTCTTCAATTGTATTAAACCATCAAAAGACTGCAACAACTCCACAGTTCTGATATAGTTTTTGCTTCAAGAAACTGAATATCACTCCTACAACAAAATACTTTAGCTCTTTCCTACTCCTACTTATCTCTATTACTTTCTAGCTAACCCCTTACAATGAGGCAAGAATTCCTTTTTATAGCAAATCTCAAAATATGTCGGCCCAGCCAAACATTTTTACAAAATAAATGTAATTGCCAAAACAAGTCGGCCTAAGGAAATCAAATTAAGGCACACATTAAATGCCATCTATCATCAAGGTCGGCCTTGACACAGTCCCCAATGTAGCTCAGTCCAATGCATGCCCTATGATAATAGGGAAGCACAAATCTCAAAACAGGCATTAACTGCCACTTCCCTTATCCTTTCTTTGAACCAATGATCCCTAGACCCTCAAGAATGTTCCATCCAATTCGGTGATAGGTGGAAAAGGCAATATCTTAAGCCGACATTTAATGGAATCAACCTCCTCTTTTGACTGTTCAATAGTCTTATTCCAATCCTCTTTATTGGCCTGATATTTGTCCATCACTGCCAGATATGTGGCTGCATCATCTAACTGGTGGGCAGTTATAACACTCTCTAAATCTGGGGTATAGACCTCATGCCACCATTCCCTTAGCTGCTCCAGACTCAGATATTTTGGGGCAATCTTTCTCCTTCCTGTCATCACCTCAAAGAAGGCAATGCATCCATCATACACTGCAGTAGATCACCATCAATTGATTTCTTTCATTTCTGGATCTTCTTTATAGCCTTCTGCCTAATCTGTAGAGCCTCAAACGATTCCCACGGTTCATCCAATCTGGAAGAAAGAAGAATTCCATCTGCAGCCAGCTATTCCTTACCATGTCCCATGATGACCCTAGATTTCTGCAACAAGAGGTCCATGTCTTCCTTGTCCTAGAAAAACACATGCTCCAACAGCTCCTTGGCTTGGACTGCATCCTTCCCAACTGAAAGGATGTCCTTAATTGCATTATCCCCTCTTACTTGCACATCTTTTAGCCAATCCACTACAGTTTGGGCAGAGGTCTTCATTCTCTCAATCTCAGAAATAGTTTCTTTAGGTAGGAAGCCAGGAGTAGCTGAAGAAGGGTGGAGAGATTGCAGAGGTTTCATCACTTCCTCTAAACATTTCCTTAGTCTTTCATTCTCCTTTCTTAGCTCATGCTTGGTCTGGGTCTCTTTTCTCAACCTCCCAATAATCACAGCATTGGACCCTTCATATTCCTCTATGTCCTGCTCCATGGATGTCGGTCTGAGGTTGATAGTTTGCACATTGTAGTCTTGACCTGTCACCTCTACTCTTGTCTTGTCCGCGGAAGGGGTGGCAATGTGGATGACCCTGTTATTCGCTTCATCTCTTTCCACCTTGGAAACCACCCTAGCTGCCTTCTTTTTCTTTCCCTTGCCAATTTTAGATAGCATTTCGTCCCAATCCAAGGGAGTGTCTTCGACTACCACCTGTTTATTTCTTGCTATCTGCTTTTCAAGCCAGTCTAGGGCTGTAGGCTCTACCCGGATTTCTTCTGTTATGACCTCTTCTGGCTGTTTTTTCGTTTTCTCTTCTTCCTCTGCATTTATTTTATCCTCCTCTTTCTCAGGGAGCTACTCACCTTGATCAATTTCTTCAAGCTCCACCTCTAGCTGCGCCGGTGATGGGATCTTAGGAGTGTCCTCCATTTTGGGTGATCCGCGACTTCTGTCACTTTCCGGGGAATCTTCATATTGCACCAAAGGAGAAGTATGCCTTTCCTCCTCTTCAACTTCTAGATCTGTTGCTTCACTAAAGAGTTTCCCTTCCTTGAAGGGCCCTGCCTCTCCACTGGTTTCATGCTCCTCAAGGATCTCATGCTCAAGCACACCTGGTGGTGGGGAAGCAGCCCTAGGTGGCTCCGTGACTGGTGATTCTGGCAGAGAATTTGTCTTTGGCATAGTGTCCTTTGGAGAGGGAGTCATGTATCTCCTCATGTAAACTTTAGTCTTTTCTGCCCCTGAGATTTCCACATTAATAATCAGAGGCTCATCCTCTGATGCCTCCTGAGCCTTCTTCTTTGAGAGTCTTGTTGTTCTTGCCTTCTTCGGTGGTGGAGGAGCATCCCCCTCTTCTGCTTTTTCCAACTCTTCCTCATCAGAGGACGTACCAATCTTCAAAGTCCTTCATCTCCTCTTTCCTTTTGGCTTCCTCTTTGGTTCAGGCCCACTTTCCTTGGGACCTCTAATCTTTATCTTGAAAGGAGAGCTCTTTACCATTTTCCCTTTGGGGTCATCTTCCCTGGATTCCTCTGAAGTAGACATGGGATTGAGGTCTCCCATCAAATTGAAGGTACAAGTTACCTTCTCGCTTTCCAGCTCTGAAATTTTATGTTTCAACTAGGAAGAGGTGAATTTCATAACCGGGGCCATCAGGTCTTCTAACTCTGTAACCTCATCCTCATTCCAATTGATATCCAGACTGACCTATCCTTCATAGTTTCATAAGCATGATCCTGCACCAGGTTTCCATCGTCCTCCAGTTGATCCGGGATCAACTTGACATTGTATTGTCTGATTGCATCAACAGGGAGCCTGGAGTACCTCTTCTTTCTGACCTCAAGATCATCTTTGATGTTGGCCCAATAATCCTCTAGGTCATCTTTATGCTGGTACTCCCTTGTGGCCTTCTTTTGTGCCTCTCCAGTGATATCAAAATTCATCCTTTTGGAGTGGAAGGAGAAACCATATGTTGCTAACTCATCTCCTACCATATGTGCTAATTGAATAGAGGGGCACACCTCTGCCACACCAATTCCAAGGGGAAAATCCCCACCAAAGCTTGTCTTATGCTTTTCCTTCTTCACAATGGCATCAAACTCACAAATCTACCTCTCAACCTCCAACAAAACAATGTGATCAGTAGGATAGTGAGGTAACCTATATGGCGCGATCGGGCATCCATCAATTCTAAGGTAAGTGAAGGTGGGAAATTGGATGAAACAGGCCCCATAATTCTTTATCAGCCCTTTGGCTCCATCTAACAGTCTCATATGCTCAGCGTTTTGGAGCATCCTGGTGATATGCATCGTGAAGGCATCATTGGCTCTTCTGTAGTTCTTGTGTCCTAGGCACAGTTCTGGATAGACCTCGTAGATAATATCTTGTCCAAGCGTCCCTCATGGATTCAGACCCTTGTATGGGTAGAATCTGGCTAACACATATATGACATAAGAGGACATAGTGAACCTCTTAGTCTCCAGAACATTCCTCAACTGTTTGTCAATTCCAGCACTAATAAGCCCTGCCCAGTGATAGTTAGTTCCTTGCTCAACCTTGGTGATCACATGGACCATCCACCTCTCTAGCACCCCGACAATCTTCAAACCAGCTACTCTGCTCAAAAATGTTATGGCATCATAAACATCCGACTTGAACTTAACTCTGTGCAACTGCTTAGGCAATTTAGAATGATGGGACTTTGGTTTCTCTAACCATGAATTGATTATCTGTTGAGCCTTGATTGGCTCATTCTCATAGTATGTTTTAGCCATGTCTATGTTCAAAGCACACACTGAAGGTAGGTCAGGCATGTCAAAGGCCTGAGCAATGGAGACACGACTGAAATTAGCCAAGACCCTTCCCTCAGTACTGACCACCCTTTGTGTATCAAAATCATACTGTCGAGCACACTCAAGAATCAGCTCATAACATTGAATTGCCAGAGGGAACCCAGCCACATGCACAAGTCCAGACTTCATCATTCCATTCCTTAAGGCCGACAAATCCTTCTCAGCTGTTCTCTACTTAAACTCTTCATACCTCCAAGCTCCCACATTAGTATCAGACACTTTGGACCATACGAAGGATATCCTGCTCTCAGGAAGCTGACTCTTAATATCCAATATTAATCACTATGCCTCAAAAATGGATGACCCCTCCGTGCCACCCTTAGATTTTTCGGCAGTAGCTTTGCACTATTCGGCCTGCACTCACAAAAGACATCATTAGTATTTAATTATCATGCATATTCCAATCCAAAGGTTAGCCTAAAATCATATAAAGCAATTAAAATCCATCGCAAACTACTAATCCTTGAAGATCCAGAGAAATAAGGCAGTCTGGGAAAATCATGCAAACCGGGAAAATCCAGTCGGGGTAGAATTTCGGAGAAATCTGACCCAGACAGACTCTCGCTGCCAAAGCATCATTAGTCAAATAAATCATTAATACAGCAAAAAATCATTACATTATCATGAAATTCACTCACCAGCAACAAGAAATAAGCAATTAGCATTCACTCCATTAGTCTTATCTTCAGAAAATCAAAGAAAATAAAAAATAGACAGGAAAAAACCAGAAAAATCTGGGTGAGATGGATTTTCGTGGACAGTTCGAAGAACTCCGGAAATTGCTATGCCTCGCGGAATCATCTGAAACCGAGAAAATCTGAATGCGAAGGAATTCCACAAGGACCTCAGAAACCCGACAAACGACGACACGTGAACTAGCGACCAAATGATCATGCAAACCTTTCTACCTGGACTCGAATAGTCCCGAAATTGATACCAACCAACAAGATTCAAAATGTGAAGGAAATTAGACTTCAAAAGACCTCAAACGATGAATTCTCCAAGCAGAATGATGATGCCTTAATTTTGATGAAAAAACCTCCCACCATTAAAACTAGAGTAGGATTGAGGTTTAAAATATCAGTGATAAAGAGCAGTCTAAGGCACTATGAATCCTCACAGGGTGGGGGTTAGCATAATATAAGGGCAAGATTGACAAATCATCACAAATCCGTTACCCTGGGCCGAGCATCAAAGAAACCCTAACCTCACAGATGGAAAATTTCGCACTAAAAGGGCAAACAATCTAACCCAGAGCCTAGTCTAAAGGATACACTCGCCATCTAATGGATAAATAGCGCTCATAGGCCATGGGTGATGGGGTTCTACAACAAAAACGGGTCAAACCCTGACTCTACAAATATGGAATCAAAACCTAGCAAAGGCCGACCCAAAATAATCACCATTCAATACAGAAGAACCCAATCATTGCGTAAACAAACAAGAGGGGCCATCGATAACATACCATGGATTAATTCAGTCAAAACTCGAGGTTGAAGAAGCAATCACGAAACAAACTTGTCCCAGCAATGGAAACCCCAATCAGCACCAAACAATCCACGCACAAGCAACTCAGGATCAATGCTCAAAGCTCGAATGAAAGCTCTCAATCACCAAAACAGCAAGCAAATGAATGATAAAGTCAAAAAATGATGCTCAAAAGGTTTTATATCCATCCATTTGTGCGTCTGAGCAAGGGTACCTCAGTCATTAATGAGTGACAAGACACTTCTGACAAATCCGGAAACCTGAGCCCAAAACAGAATTTTGGAAAATCTCAAGATACGCGAAAATCTGGATGGATAGAAATTTCGCAAAAATGTAGAAACCAGGAAAACAATGAAGTTCTAGATTTTAGTGCAGACCAGGAAAATCCGTCCGAACCGAAAAATCCTGGAATCGGATAAAAACCCAGATTTGGAGAATCCAGCCAGAAATAGACAAAGAACTAGGGCTTGGGAAAATCTGCCTGAGTTGGAAAATCCTGGACCTAGGTGAAAACCCATATTTTGCTTTAAACTCAATTTTAATCAATTTCAGCCTCAAGGCAAGGTCAAAGCCAGCGAAGCCGACATGTCAAGACCTCAAAAGGATAAGTCCAATAAAACCAAAGGTCAAAAGACACCAGAAAAGAGGGTCCCTACTCCAAGTGGGGCGTGTGTGTAAAAACTGCACAACAAATGGCGACTCTGCTGGGGAAATGCTCCTGAGCATTTCGATGACAAACTGGAAGCAAGAACCCAGAACTCATGGTTTCAACTCAAATATCCAGCCACCACCCCCATGTTTAAAGAAAGAAGCTCCTAGTCATTCAAATTATCCTATACCAAGGTCCAAGTGTGTGCATATGCATTTATTACCTTCCCTTAATTACAACAAGGACCAGACTTGGTATGAACAAGCTACGTAAAGATTCATACTCTAAAAGTAACCTGGATAGAGCCTCGCTGCCAGTCAGGCATCCATAGCCCCGACGAGGTTATCGCTGTGATCCTCCTGAGCATAGCTCTACTGCCAGCCAGGCGTCTATAGCCCTGGTAGAGATATACAGATCCTCCTGATCAGTTGAATTCAAACCTTTTGATTTTCAATATATTTTTTTTTTTTACTCATTTCATTCAACCTGTGAACAGTGAAGTCCACACTCAGGGCTGACAATCACAGTGGCACTAGAGCAGAAAAGGATTTTTCACCTGTTCAGACCTCATAAGGACCTTCTGCAATTTCAGGTACATTTAATAGTTAAAAGTATGAGACCCCAATATATTCCTATCCAAATTGACTAGAAACCCTTTGCCTCAGCATAAGGATATGTGACATTGGAGAAAGGGTTCGTACCATGGTGTCCTGGAAGGATGATTAGAGTTTGTAAGGGAAATACCAGGAACATCAAATCTACTTTGTCACCATTGCCATACAAATGCACTCAAGGATCCCAAAAGAGAAAAGGATCAAGAGCAAGAGCAACGCAAACCAAAACAAACAAACCAAAGCAAAGCAAGCAAACCAAAAGGGAAACCTACTCTAACCAAACAAAACAACAAAGCAACCTAAAATAACTATATATAGAGCAAGGAGTTGAAAAATAGCTCAAGACTGGAAATAATGTTTCAAATACTGCCCATTGACAGGCAGTGGGATGTCTTCTCCCATGAGAGTCTTTAGACGGAAGGCATTATCTCCAAGTATTTCAGCAATCTGATATGGGCCAAGCCAGAGTTTATCAAACTTCCCATGGTTCCCTTTCTGATCATGAGGTTTGTCCCAGTATAGGACAAGGTCAAAAATCCTGAAGGATTTGACTTTAGCCCTCCTATCAAACCATCTCTTAACTACCCCCTGATGTTTGGAAAAATTCTCAAGGGCATTATCTCGTTTCTCCTCAAGGTGCAGTAGTTCTGTCAACCTAGCCTCCCTTCTGTCCCCTTTATCATAAAACTCATTTATAAACTGTAAAGTTGGGATCTTGAGTTGAATAGGGAATACTAGCTCCAGACCATACACTAAGTGATAAGAAGATGTTATAATGGAAGATTTAAGTCTGGTACGATCTTCCCAAAGGGCAAACCGAAGTTGGGTGTGGCAATCTTTTGAGTTCCGCTCTAACAGCTTACAGATGACAGTCAATAAGTTCTTATTAGAGGACTCTACCAGACCATTACCCTGAGGGTAATAATTAGATGCAAACTTCACAATAATTCCATGATCAAAATCCTAATTTGAGAATTTCAAAGATGCAAAGGCAAGACCATTATCACAAACAATAGCAATAGGACATCCAAATCGATT
Organism: Sequoia sempervirens; assembly: GCA_007258455.2. Lineage (NCBI taxonomy): Eukaryota > Viridiplantae > Streptophyta > Pinopsida > Cupressales > Cupressaceae > Sequoia > Sequoia sempervirens. The sequence goes on along the minus strand of VDFB02281492.1, from coordinate 529,357,299 downwards.
AAGAATAGCAAACTCTAAGAAATCAATCACTACATCTGATGTACATTGTCTACAAGCAAAAGCTTCAGACCATCTTGTGAAGTAATCAGTGATAGTGAGAATGTACCTATGTCCTGCAGAAGATGGTGGGTTGATGGGGCCTATGAAATCCATACCCCACTGAGCAAAAGGTCTTACCTTAGTGACCGATTGGAGTGGAAGCGCTGCACACCTTTCTCTTGTTGTTGTAGTCTGGCAAGTGTGACAGGTCCATACATGATGATGGACATCTTTGAACAGTGTAGGCCAGTAATACCCTGCCCTCAAAATTTGATTTGCTATGGTGATTGCGGAGCCATGACCAGTACCATATTTCTCATGAAATTCATTCATTACTCTTTCAGCTTCCTGTTTCCCAAGACACCTCAAATAAATGCCTTCATGATTTTTCTTATACAAAACAACTCCTTTCAACATGAAACCATCACTCTTTAACCGTAGAGCTCATCTTTGGACTGCATTAAGATGACCTGGAGGTTGTTGATTTAGCAGATAATACACTAGGTCATCATACCAACCGTTTGAAGAAACCTCTTCAATATTATAATTCTGAATAGATAATTCAGGACCTATTTCAGCCATAGTCTGAGTGAGTCCTTGCCCTCTTACCAACTTCATGGGCTGGATCTCAATGTCATACTCTTGTAGCATGGTCACCCATTTAGCTCTACGCTCACCTAATTCATTCTACATTAGGAGTAACTTAACTGTAGAATCAGGGATAATTGCATATACCTTATTTCTGAGGATATAATGCCTGAATTTCTTTATTGCTCTAACCAGGGCGTATGCCTGCTTTTCCACACTTGGATATTTCAATTTAGCATCTTTTAATGGTGCACTCATAAAAGCGATAGGATTCTCATTCCCCTCATCTGACTTTTGAGTTAACATTCCAGCACATGAATGATCCAAAGCAAATGAATAGATATAAAAAGGTTTGTTGTAATTAGGAATTACCAATACTGGGGCATCAGCAATGGCTCTTTTGATTTCGGAAAATACCTCCTTCGCTTCTATAGTCCATTCGATCTTGGCATCTTGTTTCAACATGGCATTCAATGGTTTAACAATTTCAGCAAATTCAGTAATGAATTTTCTGACGAAGTTGATCTTACCAAAGAAAGACTTCATCTCCTTTTTGCTAGCAGGGGGCTGAATCTTTAGTATGGCCTCCACCCTCTCTGGATCGATAGCAATTCCCTTTTCTGATATGACATGTCCTAACATCTTTCCTTTTGTTACTCCAAAAATACACTTTTTAGGATTCAGGGATATCCCAAACTCTCTACACTTTTGAAATACTTTTCGTAAGTCTGAGATGTGATCCCCTTTGTTCTTTGAAAAAACAGTCAAGTCATCCATATAAATGATGATGCATTTGCCTATGATATCTTTAAAGGCAATATCCATAGCTCTTTGAAATGTAGCCCTTGCATTAATGAGTCCAAATGGCATCCTCCTGTAGGCAAAGGTACCCCACTTAGTTGTGAAAGCAGTCTTGTGTCTGTCCTCATACTGGACCATCACTTGATTGTACCCTAAATAACCATCTAGAAAGGACATCATCTGAGATTCATTGACCACTTGAAGCACTTCATCTAACAAAGGAACTGGATAGTTATATTTTTCTGACGATCTATTCAGATTCCTGAAATCGACACAGAGCCTAATTTCTCCATTCTTTTTCCTTACTGGAACTAGGTTTGCTACCCATGTTGAATGCCTAACAGGAAATATAATTCTAGTAGATAGTAATTTCTGGACTTCTTTCTGTATGAGTGGTTCCAACAATGCATTGATAGGCCTCTGTCTCTGCCTAAAAGGTTTAGCACCTGGCTTCAGGGGTATAGTATGAGTTATGATTGATGTATCATAGGTCTTCAAGTCTTCATAACCCCAGGTTACTCTATCTGGAAAGTTGTGTAAGGCCTGAATTATCCCTTGTCTTTCTTCTGGAGTGCATACCTTACCTATGAAGAAATTTTTAACATTGTCTTCAGTTCCTAAACTGTGTGTGTCACACTATCCACTGATTGATTCTTTCTTCGACTCTTGTTCCTGATCTCTGATTTTATCCATATCAAAAATTTGCTCCAACTGTACCATTCCCCTTGGAATAGTATTAGACTTTAGATTCATCACCCCTTCTAGATCCAGTTCTGCTTCCTGAGGTTTTGTTTCGTCAATGATTTGAGAAGCAAAAACATCTATATTTGTGATAAAATCTAGGATATGTTTGTCATCTTCAAATACCTGGAAGTTAGTAACATTGTCTGGAACTGATGGCACAGGAGTCAGTTCAACAGTAAACTTCTTTAGTCCTAACAAAGATAAAGGCTGCAAAGTGCTTGCTACTTGAGCCAGAGAATCAGCAGTTTGATTCTTCTGCCATGGTATTAGTTGGATGTTGAAAGCGTCAAATCCCTCAATGAGATCCCACACTCGATGCCTATAATTAGTCATTCTCCTATCGTGGCATGCATATTGCTTCCTCACTTGTTTGACTACTAATTCTGAATCACCAAAAACTTGAAGAATTTTGACCTTTTTCTTGAGTGCCACAAGAAGTCTATGTATTAATGCTTCATACTCTGCTACATTATTGGTGCAATAAAATTGAAGTCTATGGGCTACAAAGAAATTCTTACCTTTTGGATTGATTAGTTCAAATTTTGCCCCAGCTCCATGCTTGGATTTGGATCCATCAAATTTGAGAGTCCAACATTCAGTAGCTACAATATTCTTCATCACATCTTTTGGCTTAATATTGCTAGGTGGCTTTTTAGATGACATGAACTTCTTCTCTTGACAGTCTTTCTGAGGATCTTGTATATCTATTTGAACCACCAGGGTTGGATTCATGCATTTCTGTACTTGTTCTACTGTTGTTTGGCATAAACAACACTCCAAATCTGAATGAGAAGCATTATGAACTCTACACCAATTAGGGTAGAGTAATTCTTCAAAGCTTGTCCTTCTTCCAAGGCGAACTTGATTGTCAACACACTGTGTGATGAATTCCTGAAAACTGTCCAATAAACTGATCTGAGCATCTTCAGGTTCTTCTTCTTCCTCAACTAATTCTATCAAGACAATAGTATGACTGGATTCTTTTTCATCATCAATAGGAATCATATGTAACATTAACACCTCCTCTGAATCTGATTCTTCATACTGAGTTGATAGCATATAATTTCCCATTCCAACTTCAGATATCAAGACTTCTATTGAAGTCTTTTGGTATTATGTAATCATGTATTTCATTCTTGGCTCTCTCTCAATTCTGATTTGGTTAGGCATTCCCTTCCAGGGAAGCCACATGTGTGAGTGGTTAGTGGACACATATCCATTCAAAGTCTTGGTGAAATATCTTCCTAGAATCAAACCATATGCATCAGGGATATCAGCTACCTGAATATTGATGACCTGCTGAATCCTTGGATCTGAAGCTATCTGCATGTGAATCATGTTTAATTCTCCTACCACACTTACTTCAGTTCTATCCAACTGGGTCACCTTCTTTTGAGAGTCAGCAGGTGTAATTCCTAGAGCTCTACACACTCCAAATAGCATCACATTGGTGGAAGCACCAAAATCTAATAAGAAATTGTGTAAATTCTTACCGAATATGTGCACAAAAATTAGAAATGGTGGGGTTTTTGTCTACCCTTGAAAGAAAGTGGGCTGAGTATCTACCTGGGCCACTTGAGTCTTATCATTTTCTTTTCCTTTATCTCTAGGAGGCATGTTAGTCTGATTTTGTGCCTGGTTTTGTGTCTTCATGGGTTGAGAACCGAAAGTCTGGCTGATGTTCTCTCTAGAAGGCTTGGAATGTGCATCATAGGCACCTAAAACAACCTTTCTAATTGATGGAAATCTTAATAACTCAAATGCTGAAAGATTTACCTTTAATTTCTTGAACTCCTCAGCAACATATGAGCCCATTTTCTCCTCATTCATATCAGTGGAGATGTCCTTAGAAGGTTCCTCTACCTTATCCTTGCCAGTCAGAATAGTCTTTTCTTTCTGTGGGTCAGTCTAAGTCTGTCTTTCCTTTGAAAGATACTGCTTGGAGACATGTGGATAAGACATATTATTGCTAGCATTTGGATCTAGATGGGTACTGAAGTTGTTAGGAGGAATGGAGGTGGTAAAAGGTCCTCCAGCCTGTGGGCGTCTGTGGGGCATATCTCTCAAACCTTGTCTCTGAAACATCTACACTTCTTCAACAAAATTTTCTTCCTGATTGAGGAGACCATTATCATTCATTTCTTCTTCATTAAACAATCGAGCAACCTCATCTCCATTGCGTACTTGATCTACCTTTTCTTCTTGAGAATCAGGTTCTTCTTCTGGCACATTTTCCTTACCTGTTGGGAAAGGAGCGTGATTTAGCACCAACACAGAAGAGTCATATGGTGTGGAGGGAACAATTTCCTGTCCATTTGCATTATTTTCTACCTCATACTAAAAAATAGAGGCAGAAGTTTGGAATTCTGGACACTCTAACTTTGAGTGTTGACTTGTCTTATGGAGCCTGCACCATCCTAATAGGGCTACTTCAGCCAGATATACACTGCTAGGAGGCTTTTCTTGGCCAACTGGTTGATTTGCAGACTGGTTGACAATTTGATTAACTGGTTGATCCAATGGGGTTGGAACTCCTCCATTATTAGGTCATGTATTCTAAGTTCTGTTATGTCCTTGTGATGGCCTCTTATCAAATCTGGATCCACTACCTTGGCCTCTATCAAAATTCTGTCTCCTATCACTATTGAATCCTCTGTCATTATTGTAACCCCTGTCCTGATTATATCCCCTATCATTGTGGAATCCTCTTTCATTACGTTGACCTCAGTCAAAACTCTACCCTTGTGGAAATTCTCTATTTTGATTAGATTGCATACTCTTCTAGGTGGCTTGTAGTTGGCTATTCTGATTTCTTAAGTAGGTCACCTCCAGATTTAGCTTCTTTATCTGCTCAGTTATTTTGTCAATTCTCTCCCTATTTGGATCTCTATAAGGAAGCTGAGTTGGATTACTCTGAGGAGGAGTAGTCATTGTAGCAGATCCCATAGACTGATGCAACACCTTAGAATTTTGCAAATAAGCAGGAAAACTATTCGACTGGGACTAATATATGGGTTGATTAAACTGCTGTTGAGGGAAGTTCGTTATAGGGGAGACCTGGCTCATGGGATGACCAGGGTGTGGTACCATAGGTAATTGAGGAACTGGATTCATGATTGGAGTATGATTAGCAAGCGCATGGTTTACTGCCTGAACTTGGTTGGGATGTGCAACTGGTCCTAGAGAAGGTAATGGCCGAGTCAAGTGTTGTCTCAAATCTGTACTAAGTTTGACAGCCTCTGTGTAAGCATTAGTTAGGTTACCTAGAGGATTAGGTCTCCACTTCAAGAAGGTTGCTGTTAAGCTATCCAGGGCTTCATAATAGACTCCTAGGGCTGTATTATCATCTAAAATGTAAGGGTCTTGCAATCTGGTATACGCGCGGTGGAACCTATTATTGAAACTGGATATTGGCTCATTAACCTATCTCTTAACTTTGATGAATTGCAGATATAACTCATTGGCACTGATAGGTATTCTGAACTTCTGCAGAAAGGCAGTTTCAAGATCATTCCAATTAAGGATTGAACTAGCAGGGAGATGATTGTACCAGTAAAAGGCCTCTTCTCCTAGTGAATAAGGAAACAACCTACAGGCAACATCCTCATGAACAATCCCTCTGTCTTTGAGATAGGTTTGGAAAATCCTTATGTGTTCTTCTACAGTCCTATTTGGGTAATTAACATGGAATTTTGAATAGAAATGCTCAGGGTTTTTGGGCATAGCATTATAAGCATGGAAGAACAAGGGTGATGGATTATTAGCAAGGAAAGCCATTGGTAAGAGTGGGGGTGGCGGTGGTGGTTGGTTAATGACAGGCTGGGGCTGTTGAATGGGAACCTCGAGGATGGGTATAGCCTCAACCTTAGGATGTGAAGATGTGGATGATGCTAGTGAAGGGATGGGTGATGATGATTCTCCCCTTTCTCAAGTTCTTCTTGACCTATTGGGGAAATGTAACTCCTGTAAGTCCTCCTCTCCTGTGGTAGATCTGGTATTTCTCCTATATCTTTTAGGAGAGATGCCATTCAAGAAACGATTCAGTGTGCTCATTCAGGACCTCTTTCTAGCGCCAATCTATTAATGGTGTTTTCTGCACAGCAACAACTCAGACATAATGCAATATTCTATCTCTCTTGAAAGGTTATTTCTAACAATAAATTACTGAAAATCACCCCAAGGTCTCTCGGGTGTCAGGTCATGACAATGCATAAACAACTCAGATAATTATGTGAAAATGCTGGTAATCACAAAGGGACCTTACTACAAGCAATAAGTATCTTTCACTTTATCAGATTTTGCAATATAATGATCTCTAATCCTAAATCTAACCAAATGATAAAGAAATAGAAAAAGATAAGGGTGCAAGGATATAATAAAATCTAACTATTCCTAGAATGAACAATGCAAATGACAGATATCTGGAATGGACCAATCTCAGATAACCAATTCCTGCTTAACCCACAATGCAATATCACAGAAATGATGCAATCTTCTAAGGTATTTATATTTTTAAATCATAGACATTCATCTACAATCGAACTTAAGCACATTAAATGTATGGTCCAAGTTGACTTCACCAGCCTACTACAATCAGATAGTTACTGGGAGTATAGACCAGAGATTGCTACAAACATTCTAAATATGAAATCATAAACACCATTCATCAATCTAAAACTAATTTAAATCTGAACACTAAACCCTAAGTCTTTAAGCAATTTGAAAGATAGAACAACAGGAACCATGCGAGATGAAATAACACAAAAGATTACACCAGGAAAACCACAATGTCTTCAATTGTATTAAACCATCAAAAGACTGCAACAACTCCACTATTCTGATACAATATTTGCTTCAAGAAACTAAATATCACTCCTACTACAAAATACTTTAGCTCTTTCCTACTCCTACTTATCTCTATTACTTTCTAGCTAACCCCTTACAATGAGGCAAGAATTCCTTTTTATAGAAAATATCAAAATATGTCAGCCCCAACCAAACATTTTTACAAAATAAATGTAATTGTCAAAACAAGTCGGCCTAAGGAAATCAAAATAAGGCACACATTAAATGCCATCTATCATCAAGGTCAGCCTTGAGACAGTCCCCAATGTAGCTCGGTCCAATGCATGCCCTATGATAATAGGGAAGCAAAAATCTTAAAATAGGCATTAACTGCCACTTCCCTTATCCTTTCTTTGAATCGATGATCCCTGGACCCTCAAGAATGTTCCATCCAATTTGGTGACAGGTGGCAAAGGCAATATCTTAAGCCGACATTTAATGGAATCAACCTCCTCTTTTGACTATTCAACAGTCTTATTCCAATCCTCTTTATTGGCCTAATATTTGTCCATCACTACCAGATATGTGGCTGCATCATCTAACTGGTGGGCAGTTATAACACTCTCTGAATCTGGGGCATAGACCTCATGCCACCATTCCCTTAGCTGCTCTAGACTTAGATATTTTGGGGCAATCTTTCTCCTTCCTGTCATCACCTCAAAGAAGGAAATGCATCCATCATACACTGTAGTAAGATCACCATCAATTGATTTCTTTCATTCCTGGATCTTCTTTATAGCCTTCTGCCTAATCTGTAGAGCCTCAAACCATTCCCACGGTTCATCCAATCTAGAAGAAAGAAGAATTCCATCTGCAGCCAATTGTTCCTTACCATGTCCTATGATGACCCTAGATTTCTGCAACAAGAGGTCCATGTCTTCCTTGTCCTAGGACAACACATGCTCCAATATCTCCTTGGCTCAGACTGCATCCTTCCCAACTGAAAGGATGTCCTTAATTGCATTATCCCCTCTTACTTGCACATCTTTTAGCCAATCCACTGTAGTTTGGGCAGAGTTCTTCATTCTCTCAATCTTAGAAATAGTTTCTTTAGGCAGGAAGCCAGGAGTAGCTGAAGAAGAAGGGTGGAGAGATTGCAGAGGTTTCATCACTTCCTCTAAACATTTCCTTAGTTTTTCATTCTCCTTTCTCAGCTCATGCTTGGTCTGGGTCTCTTTTCTCAACCTCCCAATAATCACAGCACTGGACCCTTCATATTCCTCTATGTCCTGCTCCATGGATGTGGGTCCAAGGTTGATAGTTTGCACATTGTAGTCTTGACCTGTGACCTCTTCTCTTGTCTTGTCCATGGAAAGGGTGGCAATGTGGATGACCCTATTATTCGCTTCATCTCTTTCCACCTTGGAAACCACCCTATCTGCCTTCTTTTTCTTTCCTTTTCCAATTTTAGATAGCATTTCATCCCAATCCAAGGGAGTGTCTTCGACTACCACCTGTTTCTTTCTTGCTATCTCCTTTTCAAGCCAATCTGGGGCTGCAGGCTCTACCCGAATTTCTTCTGTTCTGACCTCTTCCGACTGTTCTATCATTTTCTCTTCTTCCTCTGCAGTTATTTTATCCTCCACTTTCTCAGGGAGTTGCTCACCTTGATCAATTTCTTCAAGCTCCACCTTTGGCTGCACCGGTGATGGGGTCTTAGGAGTGTCCTCCATTTCGGGTGATCCGCGACTTCTGTCACTTTCCGGGGAATCTTCATATTGCACCAAAGGAGAAGTATGCCTTTCCTCCTCTTCAACTTCCAGATCTGTTGCTTCACTAAAGAGTGTCCCTTCCTTGAAGGGCTCTACCTCTCCACTAGTTTCATGCTCCTCAAGGATCTCATGCTCAAGCACACCTGGTGGTGGGGAAGCAGCCCTAGGTGGCTCCGTGACTGGCGATTCTGGCAGAGGATCTATCTTTGGTACAGTGTCCTTTGGAGAGGGAGTCTTGGATCTCCTCGTGTAAACTTTAGTCTTTTCTACCCTTGAGCTTTCCACATCAACAATCGGAGGCTCATCCTCTGATGCCTCCTGAGCCTTCTTCTTTGAGAGTCTTGTTCTTGCCTTCTTCGGTGGTGGAGGAGCATCCCCCTCTTCTACTTTTTCCAACTCTTCCTCATCAGAGGACGTACCAATCTTCAAAGTCCACCATCTCCTCTTTCCTTTTGGCTTCCTCTTTGGTTCAGGCCCACTTTCCTTGGGACCTCTAATCTTTATCTTGAAAGGAGAGCTCTTTACCATTTTCCCTTTAGGGTCATCTTCCCCGGATTCCTCTGAAGTAGACATGGGATTGAGGTCTCCCATCAAATTGAAGGTACAAGTTACCTTCTCGCTTTCCAGCTCCCAAATTTTATGTTTCAACTAGGAAGAGGTTAATTTCATAACCGAGGCCATCATCTCTTCTAACTCTGTAACCTCATCCTCATTCCAATTGATATCCTGACTGACCTGTCCTTCACAGTTTCATAAGCATGATCCTGCACCAGGTTTCCATCGTCCTCCAGTTGATCCGGGATCAACTTGACATTGTATTGTCTGATTGCATCAACAGGGAGCCTGGAGTACCTCTTCTTTCTAGCCTCAAGATCATCTTTGATGTTGGCCCAATAATCCTCTAGGTCATCTTTATGCCGGTACTCCCTTGTGGCTTTCTTTTGCGCCTCTCCTGTGATATCAAAATTCATCCTTTTGGAGTGGAAGGAGAAACCATATGCTGCTAACTCTTCTCCTGCCATACGTGTTGATTGAATAGAGGGGCACACCTCTGCCACACCAATTCCAAGGGGAAAATCCCCACCAAAGCCTATCTTATGCTTTTCCTTCTTCACAATGGCATCAAACTCACAAATCTGCCTCACAACCTCCAACAAAATAATGTGATTAGTAGGATAGCGGGGTAACCTATATGGCACGACCGGGCATCCATCAATTCTAAGGTAAGTGAAGGTGGGAAATTGGATGAACCAAGCCCCATAATTCTTTATCAGCCCTTTGGCTCCATCTGACAGTCTCATATGCTCAATGTTCTAGAGCATCCTGGTGATATGCATCATGAAGGCATCATTGGCTCTTCTGTAGTTCTTGTGTCCTAGGCACAGTTCTGGATAGACCTCATAGATAATATCTTGTCCAAGTGTCCCTCGTGGATTCAGACCCTTGTATGGGTAGAATCTGGCTAACACATATATGACATAAGAGGACATAGTGAACCTCTTAGTCTCCAGAACATTCCTCAGCTGTTTGTCAATTCCAGCACTAATAAGCCCTGCCCAATGATAGTTAGTTCCTTGCTCAACCTTGGTGATCACGTGGACCATCCACCTCTCTAGCACCCTGGTAGTCTTCAAACCAGCTACTCTGCTCAAAAATGTTATGGCATCATAAACATCCGACCTGAACTTAACTCTATGCAACTGCTTAGGAAATTTAGAATGATGGGACTTTGGTTTCTCTAACCATGAATTGATTATCTGTTGAGCCTTGACTGGCTCATTCTCATAGTATGTTTTAGCTGTGTCTATGTTCAAATCACACACTGAAGGTAGGTCAGGCATGTCAAAGGCCTGAGCAATGGAGATAGGACTAAAATTAGCCAAGACCCTTCCCTCAGTACTGACCACCCTTTGTGTATCAAAATCGTACTATCGAGCACACTCAAGAATTAGCTCATAACATTGAATTACTAGAGGGAACCCAGCCACATGCACAAGTCCAGACTTCATCATTCCATTCCTTAAGGCCGGCAAATCCTTCTCAGCTTTTCTCTGCTTAAACTCTTCATACCTCCAAGCTCCCACATTAATATCAAACACTTCAGACCATACAGAGGATATCCTGCTCTTAGGAAGCTGACTCTTAATATCCAATATTAATCGATCTGCCTTAGAAATGGATGACCCCTCCGTGCCACCCTTAGATTTTCTGGCAGCAGCTTTGCTTGATTCGGCCTGCACTCACAAAAGACATCATTAGTATTTAATTATCATGCATATTCCAATCCGAAGGTTAGCCTAAAATCATATAAAGCAATTAAAATCCATCGCAAACTACTAATCCTTGAAGATCCGAAGAAATAAGGCAGTCTGGGAAAATCATGCAAACCGGGAAAATCCAGTTGGGGAGGAATTTTGGAGAAATCCGACCCAAACGGACTCTCACTGCCAAAGCATCATTAGTCAAATAAATCATTAATACAGCCAAAAAATCATTATATTATCATGAAATTCACTCACCAGCAACAAGAAATAAGCAATTAGCATTCACTCCATTAGTCCTATCTTCGGAAAATCAAAGAAAATAAAAACAAACAGGAAAAAACCGAAAAAATTCGGGTGAGATGGATTTTCGCGGACAGTTCGAAGAACTCCAGAAATTGCTATGCCCCGCGGAATCATCCGAAATCGGGAACATCCGAATGCGGAGGAATTCCACGAGGACCTCGAAAACCTGACAAACGATGACACGCGAACTAGCAACCAAATGATCATGCAGACCTTTCTACCTTGACTCGAATAGTCCCGAAATTGATACCAACCAACAAGATTCAAAATGTGAAGGAAATTAGACTTCAAAAGACCTCAAACGATGAATTCTACAGGAAGAACAATGATGCCCTAATTTTGATGAAAAAACCTCCCGCCATTAAAACCAGAGCAGGCTCGAGGTTTAAAATATTAGCGATAAAGAGCAGTCTAAGGCACTTTGAATCCTCATAGGGCAGGGGTTAGCATAATATAAGGGAAAGATTGACAAATCATCACAAATCCATTGCCCTGGGCTGAGCATCAAAGAAACCCTAACCTCACAGATGGAAAATTTTGCACTAAAAGGGAAAACAATCTAACCCAAAGCCCAGTCTAAAGGATACACTCACCATCTAATGGATAAATAGTGCTCATAGGGTGCATGTGATGGGGTTCTACGACAAAAATGGGTCAAACCCTGACTCTACAAATATGGAATCAAAACCCAGCAAAGGCCGACCCAAAATGATCACCATTCAATACGGAAGAACCCAATCATTGCATAAACAAACAAGAGGGGCCATCGATAAAATACCATGGATTAATTCAGTTGAAACTCGAGGTCAAAGAAGCAATCACGAAGCAAACTCATCCCAACAATGGAAACCCCAATCAGCACCAAACAATCCATGCACAAGCAACATAGGATCAATGCTCAAAGCTCAAATGAAAGCTCTCAATCGCCAAAACAGCAAGCAAATGAATGATAAAGTCAAAAAATGATGCTCAAAAGGTTTTATATCCATCCATTTGTGTGTCTAAGCAAGGGTACCTCAGTCATTAATGAGCAACAAGACACTTCTGACAAATCCGGAAACCCGAGCCCAAAACGGAATTTCAAAAAATCTCAAGATACGCGGAAATCCGGATGGACAGAAATTTCGCGGAAATGCAGAAACCGGGAAAATGATGAAGTTCAGGATTTTAGTGCAGACCGGGAAAATCCGTCTGAACCGAAAAATCCTGGAATCGGATAAAAACCCAAATTTGGAGAATCCAGCCAGAAACAGACAAAGAACCAGGGCCCGGGAAAATCCGCCTGAGTTGGAAAATCCCGGACCTAGGTGAAAACCCGGATTTTTCTTTAAACTCAATTTTAATCAATTCCAGCCTCAAGGCAAGGTCAAAGCCAGTGAAGACAACATGTCAAGACCTCAAAAGGATAAGTCCAATAAAACCAAAGGTCAAAAGACACCAGAAAAGAGGGTCCCTACTCCAAGTGGGGCGTGTGTGCAAAAACTGCACAACAAGATGGACTAAGGGCATGTAATCATTTGAGTTTTCAACATTCAAAGGAGTCAATGTAAAGACTGAATTGTTCATATAGTCACAAGGGTTTTGTACCAAGTCCTCTTTTCTCTTTTGCTTGGATCTAGGTGGATTCTGAGGTGGGCCTAATGCCAAGGTTTGGTTATCTGAAGCTGATTTATCAAGTTTCCAAGAGGTAGGATCAAGAGATTCCCAATAGTAATGTTTAAACCATTCCTCTTTTGTCATATTCTTTGGTGGACAAGAATTCAATGGATTTGGTGAGGATTTCAACATTAATTGAAGTTCTCCAATTTTTTTATCAAGGTCCATGGAAGAGGTGGAGGATAGGGAATCCCACTTGTATTCGTTAGAGTCTAAGAGATCACAATAGTGTGGGTAAGATGGCTCGTGAGATGTCTCGATTTCAAAAGTACTTAATTCCTCTAGTAAAGGTGATGTGGTACTATGAGTTCCAATATGAATCAGTTGAAACCCAAGCCCTAAGCCTTTCATCCACTTAGAAACAAAGATCGGTTCAATCCTCCCATCTTGATTAAGCCTAAACCACTATGTCCATTATATCTTTTGCTTTGCATGATTGTGAAGCCTTTTCCATATTGATCTATAGGAATGTGAGAAAGTGTGGGAAGTTCTTCATAGTCTTCCCTATACAACCAAGAGGTGACATCTTCTATGTGTATGGATCCTTTGATTAATTCTCCCCATTTTGCAAAGGTTTTTGAGGGAGGGATGTGCATAGTGAGCACTGATTGTCTCCTATCTGCTATAGGTAAACCGTATGATTTAGGAGGAATCAAATGGATAATAAAATAAGATGTCTTCATGTGATATTCAACAAAACCCTTGTCTTGGATCTCGACCCTAGGAGTGGAAGGTAATGAAGGTGAAGTGGATGTTCTAGTGAGAGTGGGTGGATCGACATAATGAGATGAATTGGATTATGAAGCTTCTTGGTTTACCGACACTTGGCATTGGGGTATCTCTCGTAGACTGGTGCAATATTGGAATGGATTTGGGTCACCATCTATTGTAATCTTAGTGCCATTGAAGGGGAATTTGAGACATTGGTGGTAGGTAGAAGGGACTTCCTTCATGGCGTGAATCCAGGGTCTTCCTAGAAATAGGTTATATGGGAGGATGAGATCGAAGACTTGTAATTTTGTCTCCATGACGGTAGGACCAATTCTAATAGGAAGTGTGACAACCCCCTTTGATTTGCATTCTTCATCATCATAAGCCTTAATGAAAATGATTTTGGTTGTATCCACACATGCTTCTGAGAAACCTAATGCCTTAAAATTTTAAAGTGCAAAGATTTAACCCTGCTCCTCTGTCTATTAGAACTCGTCTAACTTTGGTTTTTTCAACAAGTACTTCAAGATGTAAAGGATCATTATGATTTGTCTTCTCAGTTGCATAGTCCTATTCAAATAATATGGCATGATGATTATTGGTCAAGTAGCCTACCATTTCCTTGAAACAATTGACATCGAGATCATTAGGGACAATGGTGCTTTATAAAGCTTTGTCTAAAATGGATTGATGTTCAGGGGAGATACACAACAGTTCCAAGATGGAGATTTGGGCTAGTATTTTCTCCAACTGGTTAAGTAACTTGTACTGTGACTTGGAAGTCTATGGTGGTTGCTGCGATGGAGGGCCTTGGATGGTGATCTTGGTCCGACGAATGTTGACAACACACTTGAAAGTTTTATTTATGGTGATGGTATTGACATGGTCATCAGCAACTCAGATATGATTTATGATAGGTCCACTATAATCATGCTTGACACTAGCATAATTGGTTGCATTATTGGTCTTATTACCTAAACTGGGGGCCTTTCCTTTCCCATGGTCATGTAGTGGATCAAAAAAGACTTTGTGATTAGTGTTTGATGACTTCTATTTTTGTCCACTAACTTCAATAATTTTCTTCTTGACAAGATCCCATATGATATTCTTCAGTTGTTGACAATTTTGTAGGGTATGTCCCTTACTTCTATAGAAATCACAAAAGGCATTGTCAGCCCACCAAACTGGTTTAAATTTCCCTAGATCGTATTGTCTTGGCTCTTGAAGCTATATAAGGTTGTGTTGCAACAGTTGTTTGAATATTAACTCGATGGGTTCCCCTAAGGGAGTGAACTCACATTTTTGAAACCTCTATTGTTGTGGTCATTGGGTGTCTTGGACAATGTTGGTAGTTTGATTGACGGTGTTAAGCATGGTGGTAGAGGGCTTATGTCCTCAAAGTGTGATGATCGACGTCCCACTTGTAGGCTTTTAGCATCAACTACCCCATCATTGGTAATGTTTTTGTTCTAAAACCAAAATCTATTTTTGTCATTGGGGGTGTTCTACATAGTTGGATTTCTGTTGGGTGTATGTGTCTTAAGCTCTCCTTTGTCAATGAGATCTTTTTCTATTATGACCCCTTTTTCCACTAGTTCTATAAAGGATGTGCAAAAATGTACCCTTAAGTTACTTCTCCATTTTGGGTTGAGGTTTTATTGGAATATAGTGACCTTCTATTTCTCAGGTATTTCAATAGGAAATCAACTAGCTATAGTGCTCCATCTCTGGAAGAAAGCGATAAAATTTTCACCTTCGTCTTGTGCAGTATGACACAAGGTTGCTATGTTTATTTCGTGGTCAATGTTAAAGGAGAAGTTTTCAATGAATTTTTCAGCCAATTCGCCCCATGATTTTATGCCATAGTCAAGACTTG
The DNA here is from genome assembly GCA_007258455.2 of Sequoia sempervirens. Taxonomy (NCBI): domain Eukaryota; kingdom Viridiplantae; phylum Streptophyta; class Pinopsida; order Cupressales; family Cupressaceae; genus Sequoia; species Sequoia sempervirens. The sequence goes on along the minus strand of VDFB02281492.1, from coordinate 529,341,760 downwards.
AAAACCACTCTAGTGCAATTCCTACAAGACTTCTTGGAAAGAGTCTCATAAGATAGGTGGGGTCATAGGTGACATTTATGCACATCGTGGAAAATTACCTTATTTGTTCAATTGGATTTCACTTTCCATTGTACTGGGGAAAGTTTGGTATGACATGCCCATATGGGAAAGGTGTCATGTACAATGATTTATTGAAGGGAAATGGGCATAAATCCTTTGCTAGAAAGGTTTTCTTGATAGAAAATGCCATGTTATCCATCTGTGTTTGAAGTGCGTGCATTTGTGTTTGTAGGACATCAACTCGAGTTAATGATGTGTTAGTTGGATTATTTGGATCTATGTACATGTTTTGGAATCTAGCATTATTTCATGGGTTTTGGTTAAATGTGGGTATGTAAAGTGGGTGTGGATTTGGAATGTTAGTGAATGGGTTTTGATTCTACATTTGTGAGAATGGATTTTGATTCAGAATTTGTGTAAATGGATTTTGATTCAGAATTTGTGAAAATGGATTTTGATTTAGAGTTTGTGAAAATGGATTTTGACTCGGAATCTATGAAGTGTTGGTCATTTTCCATATTGGAAAGAGGGTATACCTCCTATCTATGAGACTGCAATCTATGGTATGGTACTAGCGACATTGACACTTGGTATAGCTGTCATCTGTGGACTAATTCTAGTGACATTAACACTTGATGTAGGGGCTGATGTTTTAGATCTTTTATTCCCAACAAGAGGACTAGAGGTATTGGACGATGATGCCTCTATGGTGAAATTTAGCCCCTGTTTCAAGGTAGTCGTACCAAATGGAGATGTGTGTATTGTTGATCTAGTTTGTGTAGGTCCTCTAGATGGTATAGCGGTAGTCACTTGAGGTATAGTAGCACTAGTGGTATGGTGTTTTTTCCCTAGGTAGATACAATTTGTAGGGTACGAATATCAAAACCAAGAGGTATTTTAGCACCTTCTACTAGCAATTTGGCTAAGTGTCATTGAGGATCATTTTCTAAATAGTCATCTACAATGGAAGTAAACTTAGGGTCTTGTGTTGTAGCATCTAGTTCTTCCACTATAACACCTCCTTGTGTATCTATAGTAACAAATTTTTCTAACAAAGTCTTGTAAGGTCTAGATGAAGATGTCTCTAAAAAGGGGTTTGAGAATGGATTGATGGATTCATTTCGGTTAGCCATGTTTTCTCTTTCTTTCCTTTTTGATCTTGTTTCAACCATGTAATGTAAGCTTAAAGTGCAAGTGATGTAAAAGCTAATTCTATGGATGATTATGAGTCTAATCTATGTTTTTGGGATTTTCTGAATGTAAAGGATGAATGTATGCACCTATTTTTCTAGTATTTTCTCTACAAATAAGGTATGTCTAAGATGACACTATTCTAGGATGACAATATCTAAATATGCAAAGGCTTGTGTGATCGATTCTAAAAGAGGATAACTATCAGCTAAAGTGTAACCCAAGTTTCAATTTAGTCTTGACAAGGAACCTTTGTAGGACTAGGACCAAAAGATAAGGTGAACTCCCTAGCTAGATAGATGAGTTGAAAGGATTCATGTGAAGGAAAAAATATATGATGACTCGGTTCAATGACAACGTTGGTTGAATCAAGGGTTTATCCAAAGTGTGAAAGGTTCCTATCCTAAAATCTGCAAAAGGTGATCTCTCTAAAGGAAATAAAGACCCCTAAGATGACAGTAAGATGTATCACTAGAGTACCTATCGCTAAGATTGAATGATTCCTAAAGTGTGTAATCATGCAAGTTTTGAGAGAACTTCCTGGTTTCTATCCAAGAATAAGTGAAAAAGGATAAGTTGGATACTAGTTTGATTGTTTGTTCTTATTTTGTGATAGTAAATTCTGGTTTTCTAATACTCAGGAAGATGTGTTACAAAATTTAACAGTTGTATTTTTCTTTCTCAATTGTGGTTTTCTGGTAAATTTAGACTCAGGTATTAGACAAATGCGGTTTTGTTTACAGCAGATGTGACTCAGGGTTTCAATTGTGACTCTGTACTGATTAGATGTGGTTTTCTAAATTCTGATTGTGTACTAGTGAAAGAGGGTTGTTTCTGTGACAAGGACATATGTGTCATTCCATACTATAGATGTGACTCACCTATTCAAGTGTGTCATAAAAAGTATCAATTGCAGTTTTCTAGTAACAAAGTCTATGACAGATGCGACTAAGTTATTAGTTGTGGTTTAATACTAAAAAAATGTGAGATTTTCTGACATATGTGACTCTAATTTAAATAGATGCAACTCTAAGCAAATTGGACTCAGTTTCTAATAGATGCAACTATAATTTAAATAGATGCGACTTGGAATATCAGTTACAAATTTCTAGTGAAGAGTTATGGTTTTCTAGTGAATAACAATGTAAACTGACTCTATTTCATGATCATGTTTTGGAAAACAAAGACAATCAGAAGACAATTTATTTTTAGTTTGATTTCAACACAAAGAACGTTTAATCTGATAACAGACAAGCACATCCTAGGCTATGTAGGAAAATATTTACTGAGTTCTCACTTGGGTTTCCCTAGCTATGCTTATTCAAAGTGGATGACTAGTAGCTTGACCCCACTGGCTCCCCTCCATGGCTCAACACTTCATTCGGGGTAGCCAAGCTATAGTACCCATGAAAATACCATGGAATACTTTTATCTCTACACACGAACCATAAAAATGTGAGACGGCTTCACAGGTCTGACCTGCTACACCAGTAAATATAGGGATTTTGGACACTACAAACAAGGGTGTTTAATTCGGGCATTTCATTCATGGGGTATCATCCATGCAGTGAGAGACCATTGCTGCCATTTTTGTCAGAACAATACTCATGATTATTGGGCTTTCCCCAATAGCCCACTTTTATATACTGACTAGAAGTCCCTCAGGTTTAGGGTGCTATTGGTCTAAGCCATCTTGCGGTGAGTACTTTTCCCCACCAAGACAAGTCCAATTTCTAGAGTCAATAACCAATTGTATTGCACCCAAGATCGCATGAATGTGAAAGGGGAGAGGATACTTCAATATACCAAATTGTGAGGGTGATAAAAAAATTGTTCTTTCACACTAGACACAATAGACAATAATAAATTTTAAACCCAAGTGACAATTTTCTAATCTGCCAAATAGTCTATTTCAAAAAATGAGGTCTTTGACACACGTTCTGCATAAAATTCATTAGTAGTTTTGCAATTTATCTTTGACGGTCTTCCTGCAAGAGGGGTTTCAAAAACTTGTCTTCTACGCTTATGTCCTACAAACACTATGTTAACTCCAAAACACATGCTACAAACCAAACATTAGCTAGCTGTAAATTGGAAAGTAAACCTAGAAATTTCACTAGTCAGATGCGTCATTTAAAGTGGTAGATGCATTATGGATTTTCACCATTCAATTGCATTGCAAAAATTCACGGATGGATTGAAATTTTTTAGATGCATCATTTTCTTCGTTCGATTCAGTTTGTATAATCAATTGTATCATTTCATCTATCAGATGTGTCATTTTGTATGATACTTATAAAAATAGAATAAAAGTCTACGGATTCGCAAAGATGGTGTCTTCACATTGGGTTCACCAAATGTAACATCATGAAATACAATGAAAGTTTAAAAGCACACAACAATGCAATCAAGCTCTAATTCAATCTAAGCTAAACAATGGAGAAGAAAGGAAATCTAAAACATAAATAAACTGAACAATATCACCCAATATCTACATAGTTCCATGTATGACCTTGATTTCCCTTCTCCATTTTGTCGTTGTAGTATAATTTCCCTCAGATTTCTCTATGCAAGTATAGCCTGTGATAGTGATTTAGCAAAACATCAAAGATTCAGATAATATATATGATTCCAAAAGTCATAAGATTTTAGGAGAGGTAAAATGATGAAAGACTTGAATCAATTTATAGAAAATTGATCATTCAAATGACAAGCCAGGATCAAGAAATCAATGGAAGATTGAGATCAAAAGATTCGACATGCATTGAGATAACTGTTAGTACTGACGTGAGTGATAAAACCTAAGAATATAGAGATAAATATTAAATAATGATTTAATCTTTGAGTTTGGTATTTGAAAATAGACGAATAATGTTTGCATGACAAAGATACAGATAGATTAAAAGCGATGTTCTGTTCGAACGCACACACAAAATTTAATTAATTAAATAAAGATATTTAATTAATAAGCATGTACATGCATATGAGTTAGAACTAGATAACTGATTGTTGTGACAGAGAGTTTATTCATGAAAGTCACTCAGACGTTAAATCAACATATAATTGACTGATTTAAATAGATCTTGAGTCAAGTGAGAATGAATACCTAGATAACTTAAACTTTTATCTAAATATAGAGGAATGTGTTAAAAATAGATCTTTATGAATTAAATGATTTATTTAATTGAGTGAAGAAAAGGTTAAATAAATAATTAAATAATTAAAGTATTTATTTAATTATAGTCAAAAGTATGATAAAGGTAAATTAAATAAGAATTTATTTAATTTAAGAAGGATAATGTTAATCAATAACGTAATTAAATAAAGAGCATTTATTTTATTAATAAGGATAAAATAAAAAAAATATGAATTAATTAAATAATTAAGATTATTTAATTAATAGTTGAATAAATGTTAAACTGAATCAATTAAATAATTAACTTTATCTAATTAATAGAGAAATAAAGGACTTTAGAGAATAATTAAATAATTAACATTATTTAATCATGACCATGAAAATACGAATTATGAAAAAATTGAAGTCACAGGCTTAGACCAAATTTTAGTGTCTATAGTAACATGTGCTTCTTTTGGTTCTGCTTAAAATCTAGCAACCAAACATAGGACATGCATGATATCCAGTCTAGTAGTAGTAAGATACAATAGTCCACCAATCATAGATTTGTACATGCTTTGATCAAATTTAGCAGATTGATCATTCTAGCTCAGCTTGCATCCAATCACCATAGGAGTACTAACTGGTTTGGAGTCATCCATTCCAAACTTATTCAACAACTATTTGACATATTTTTATTTTGAAATGAATATCCCCTTATCAGTTTGATTCACTTGCAGTCCAAGGAAGAAATTCAACTCACTAATCATAGAAATTTCAAATTCCTTTTGCATCTCCTCTGCAAATATCTTACACATACCTTCATTTCCTCCAAAAATGATATCATCAACATACACAACTACTATCAACATCCTATTCCCTTTAATTTTGAAATAAATATTATTGTCTACTGAGCCTTTGTTGAATCTTTGTTGCGTCAAATATTTGTCCAATCTTGCATACCATGCTCTAGGAGCCTGTTTCAGTCCATACAATTCCTTCTTCAACTTACATACCATATCTGGTTTATCTGATAACTGAAGTCCCTCTGGTTGTTCCATGTACACCTCTTATTCCAATTCTCCATTCAAAAATGCAAACTTGACATCCATCTGATATACCTTGAAATATTTATGAGTAGAAAATGTCAAAAACATTTGAATAGCTTACATTCTTGCCACCCAGGCAAATGTCTCCTCAAATTCAATTCCTTCAACTTGTGAATAACCCTTGCATACAAGTCTTTCTTTGTTCCTCACAACTTTACCATTCTCATTCATTTTATTCATAAACATCCACTTTGTGAACTAATTACATTCTTATTTATAGGTCTAGGAACTAGTTCCCATATCTGATTCTTCTCTATCTACTGTAACTCTTCTTTCATTGTTGTTACCCAACTCTTATCTTTTCATGCTTCACACATAGACTTAGGTTCTATCTTTGAAAGTAGACACAAATTTACCTTGGCTGCTATCACTTTTCTTCTTTTCTTCACACCTTCACTCTTATCTCCAATTATTTATTCTTTAGGATGATTCTTCTTTACATACTTAGGAGTCTTAGGAGCAGGTTCTAGAATTTCTTCTTCTTCTTCTTCCTTATTCCCTTCTGGTATTGATCCACAAATAGGCTCATCTAGTTCAACTTCACTTATCTCAACAGGTTTGTGCATGTCCTCATCAACCTTCACATTTGCACTTTCAACTATCTTTCTCAATATTTTATTGAAGCATCTATACACTTTGCTATTGGTTGAATATCCAAGAAAAATACCTTCATCACATCTAGCATCAAACTTCCCAAGATTCTTATCATCTCTTTTAATGTAATATTTACTTCCAAATACCTTAAAATACTTCACAATAGGAATCTTGCATATCCACAACTCATAAGGTGTCTTAGTCCTGTCATCTTTGACCTGAACTTTGCTAAGAATATAAATAGAAGTGTGGATTGCCTCTCTCCAGTATACATTAGGTACATTTGCTTCTTTCATCATTGTTCTTACACCTTCTTGAATAGTTTGGTTCTTTCTTTCAACAACTCCATTCTGCTAAGGAGTTCTAGGACCAGAAAAATGTCTCTTTATGCCATGCTCTTCACAAAATGCATTGAAATCACTGGAAGTAAATTCTCCACCTCTATCAGACCTTAGACATTTGATTCTCAAGTTCACTTCATTCTTTATGCTTTCCTTAAACACTTTAAATCTATCTAGAGCCTGAGCTTTATTTCTTAGAAATGTAACCCATGTCATTCTAGAATAATCACCAATAAAGAGCATGAAATACCTATCACCATTAAGACTTCCTATTCTTATAGGACCATAGAGGTTTGTATGAACCAATTCCAGCATTCTAGTAGATGATTGCTCTTTTCCTTTAAAATTGCATCTTGTTTGCTTTCCTAACTAACAACTTCTACAAATAGTATTGGGATTTGTGATTTTAGGAAGATCTCGGATAACCTCTGTTGAACTAATCCTAATCAAATTATCAATGTTTACATGTCCCATCCTCTGGTACAACATAAAACTTTCATTAACTCAAGATAGAAGGCACTGACCATCAACACCCTTAAGTTGATAAATGTTTCCATATCTTCTCCTTCCTATTGCAACCACAGTTCTTAACCCTTTCCTGATCTCATAGGTGTTATCCTAAAAGACAAGCTTGAAACCTTTGCTACACATTTGTCGAACACTTAAAATATTATGCTATCTTTAACATAATAGACATCATCAGTATTGTGTTTTCCATCAAAACTAATAGTTCCTTTTCCAATAGTCTTTGCTCCTGAATCATCTCCAGACTTGACTGAAACACCATCATACTTTTCAAGCTTCGTGAGCTTACTTTTATCTCTGGTCATGTGATTAGAGCAGCCATTATCAGTCACCCAATAGTCTTTATCTTTTTTAGCATGAAATAAAGTAACCAGAGCACCTTTAGTCTCTTCTTTCTTTCTCTCCAAACCACTTCCCCTTGCACATCTTCTAGAGTTAGCAGACAAAAACTTATTATCTAATGAGAGAAACAAGCATTCATCATCCTTATCCTCAAAATTAGATTCATCATCAGAGATCCCAAAATTTTCTCTGACATAAGACAACTTCTTGAACTTCCTATCCTTTCTATCTTTATAATTACCTCTATTCTTCTTATGTACAATTGTATTTGGACATCTTGAAGCATAGTGACAATTATTTCCACAACTGAAACATTTAAAGGGAAACCATACCTTTGTACTTACCGATACCTTTCTTCAATTTCCTTATAAAATTCACTTCCGATTCCTCTTAATCATCACTATCCGGATCATCCTCTGTGTCTGTAGCTTTGAAAGCAGATTCTCCTATTTCTTTCCAAACTTTCTCATCTCAAATGTATTCAGGGTGCCAATAGTTCTTTATTAAACTTCTCAGGATCATATACTTCTTTAATATCTAAAACTTTATCACTATAGATGTCAAATTCTGCATTTGCTCAAAATACACATTAGCATTGTCATTTAAAACAAAGAAAAATAAGAACATCCGTATGAAATAATGAAACATGTTAATCATGCAATGAAAGGAATTAAGGAAACTAAATAAAACACAGAATAACATGAATCAAACCCTATCTCATAGTGGATTGGTGCTTCTATGGAAAGAAGCCCTTTCCCAATCCTTTGCTAAGCTCCATGATATTGATGATATGAAATGCTATGAAGATATGATGTGGATTGAAATGACAATGATATGGAGAAAGATCTAAAGATTGTGGAGGATTTGTTAAAGAATGAAGCCTTCTATTTATAAAATGTCAAATGCTAAGAGTGCTCAAAATAGAGCAATGTGGGATAAAGATTTGACCAATGAGATTAAGCCACTTGTCAACTTGTGATAGGTTGAAGAATGAGCACATTTTGGTCAATCTACCAAAGAGGGGGAGATTCAAATTTGAATTTGAGAGTTAAATGCTGAATTTGACCTTTGCAAGAGACATGTAAGAGCCATGTGAGAGCTCATAAATGCTTTGTTGGATATACATGTCAACTTATTTTTGAATTCAAATTTGAGGGAATATTCCTCAAAGATGCCATGTTGATGGAAAATGATGAATTTAATAAATGAATTAAAATGTTTTATTGGTGCAAGTGGGAAAAGCTAGAGGATGTGATGGATGATTAGATTAGGTTACTCAGGATTAGATTAACTTAGATGATGATTAGGTGTTTTTGACCCATTTGACTTAAATACTTGGATTTAAATTAAATCAAAGGGAGATGAAAGGTGGTTTGAGATTTAATTAAATAATGGTTTGATTTATTTAACCAAAGAGGGAATGATAAAGTTAATTTATTCAATTTAAGTGGATAATCCTTAGAGATTAAATTTAATAAACTTGCTTTACTTGATGAATGGATTCAGTGAGCTTGATTTATTTAATGAGTCAATGAATATGAATTTAATTAAGTATGAGTGATGTCAATTTCACGTGTCTACAATCACTATAACTCTTTGGTAGAGTCATCAAAATCTTCTCCATCACATCTTCATCAGTTAGGGTGCCACCTTGAATTTTCATCTCATTCATTGAAATATAAACTCTCTGAAAATAGCTTGCAATATCTTCTCCTTCTTCCATTTTCAAATACTCATATCTATGCTTTGCTATTAGCTTCTTTGACAACTTCACTCTATCATTTCCTTCATAGATATCTTCCAAAATTTTCCAAACTTCATAAGCAGTGCCCAAAGAAATAAATTTTGTTCGCCCAGTCTTAGATAAAGCACTGTAGATAGCATACCTCACTTTCTCATTCTCCTCATAGGCATAAATATCTTTTGCAGAATTAGGACCACTTGCCAGTGAAACATACTTTGTCTCAACAACCTTCTAAGTCTTATAACCAAGAGAGATTATGCAACCTCTCATCTGCACTTTCTAGTCATTATAGTCAGATCCATGAAACATAGGGATCGCCAATTTATGTGCCTGTATACCTTAGAATTTATCCTACTCTAATATGCAAAATAACTAAAAAAATGTGAATGATAAAATACCAAGGACACCTCAAGATTAGCCAAAAGAGTGATAAAACAAGAAGGAAAATGGACAAAACAAGACACAAACGATTTCACCTTCCTTGCTATTGATGTCTCCTTGATTGGCCCTTGCTTGGGATGATTTTGTGTGCTCCTTAGATGATTTCTTGAGTGACTAAAATGCAAGATTGAATGTGCAAAGTGATTAGAATGGATAGCTAGATGATGGTAAAGGATTGAGAATGCAAATTGGCAGCATGTAGTTATCAAATGGCTAAGTGTCCTGAAATGCCCTTGAGGAGGGGGTATTTATAAGAGAATTTGAATTCTCTAGAGAATTCAACGGTCAAGATTGCTCCAACAAGGCCAAGATGAAGGGCTATGATGGGTTGAGAACCCACAAGCCCTCACATCTTGACATGTGGATGGTGAAGTGGCCAAGAGAAGATGAGGTGTAAGTGAGGTGTCAAAAAGGTACATGAGGTGGAGGAAGGACATGCACCTTGGGGAGTGAGGAGACTTCCACAAAAAGGGATTCTTTGTCCCCAAGTGGGAGTGAAAGGGACTTTTGAGGAATTTTGGAATTCTTCAAAAATCTACATGGGAAAAGGGAAGGTGGTTGGGGATATAAATGTGAATTAAAAATTCACATTCTTAGGAAAGTCTAAAAGATAAAAGGTGGGCTCCAAAAAAGTGGGACTTGGTCACATGTGGAGATTGTGACAAGTCCAAGGTTCTAGAAGCCTTGGAAGAATAGAATGTGAATTAAAAATTCACATATAAAAGAGGGGAATCCAGGATAAATAAAAAGGAATTAAAAATTCCTTGGGGGGGAAGAGTTGACCAAGGTACTAATTAGGTTTGACTAATCAATAATTAGAGGATAATTAGGGGTTAATTAGGATTAAAGGCCAACTTGCAAAAGTTGGAGGATGTGACACATCTTAATCAAGGATTAGGCATGTGCATATCTTTAATGAAGAGATTAAGAAATGGATTAGGATTAGACGAAAATGACATGTGAGGAATTAAATAAATAATTCATTTGATGAAAAGAGGATTAAGGAGGGTAAGGTATTTAATTATTAATTAAATACCTTAGGGATTTGGTAGAATTAAATATATTAATTAAATAATAGTAATATTACTTAATTAACTCAGATAAGAGGATGTTTAGACAAAAAGTGATAAATTTGGATAAATTAAGTGTCCAAATTTGGATGTCTACATTTTTCCCCTCTTTGAGATGGTGCTATGAAGTAGCATCATTTGAAAGAATAGTAAAATATAGAACCTAGAAGAAGATGGTTAGATTGGAAAGGATGCCCCAATCATCAAAGGGATGACTAGGAGGAAAGACTATGGGGGTGAAGATGAAGAGTAGGGGTTGAGGATGCCCCCTCAAGAGGACACGCGGGTTGAAGAAAACACGTGTGTGCTCTTGAAATAGATGATGTGATGCAAGGGGAGATGAAGAAGATGATGCAAGGTGATAGGAGATGGATGAAGAACAAATGGATTTCAAAAGGTGTTGTTGCCCCAGTCAAGGTACAAGCCAAAATGGGTTGATGAAGGATGGAGTGTTGTCAATGAGGGAATGAAGGATCCTGAAACAACACGAGGATAGGGAAGGATACATCCCACTGAGTGGTATTGATGAGGGAAGGATACATCCCAAAACACCACTAAAGGATAGGGAAGAATACCTCTTGATGATGATGATGAAAGTGTTGTTGATGAGGGAAGGATACATCCCAAAACAACACCAAAGGGATAGGAAAGGATACTAATGGATGATGATGATGATGGGTCAAGGCTGGTAACGAGACTGGGGACAAGACCAAGGATTAAGTGATTTGGTGATTTGTACGAGATTGAACAGATGAGGAGAAGATTGATATGTGAGATGGAGAGAAGGATCTTACAATTTGGAAAGCTCAGATTAGGAGTTTGGTTAAGCTCAGATTGGGATAAGATTAAAGTTCAGATGAGGATTGGATTGAAGACTAGAATGATTGAAGGAGATGATTGGATTGATTCTACACCGAGTTTTGGGGTTTAGAGGGCGTAAAGTGTTGACAATAAGATTTTTCCCGATTTGGCAATTTTCAAAAATTGTCAAATTTTGCCATTTTAAGAAACCTCATGGATGTACTTTTGGGAGTCCAATTTTTTTTCAAAAAATACCCATTATTGAGATAGGATGAATTGCCAACTAACATCCCAAATTTGAGATATGCATTTTGAGTTATGAGCGAAAACAATTTTTTAAAATGTTGGAAAAAACACTAAATTGGGATTTTGAGGGTCAAGATGAAAGTTTGAGGCCCCGAAAATGTGCCAAAACGGGTTCCAACAATTTTCAAAGAATCCACTTGGAAATTCACTCGGTATCTCGTAACGCAACTACCCATCACATTTCAGCTCAAATGGACACCTGAGTCAAAAGTTATGGCCTTCGGAAGTCTCGGTGTAAAAATCAAAAATCAATTTTGAAAATTTCAAGACATGGGTTTTGTTTGTTAGGAAAAATAAGGAAATGGGTTAGAATTGTTTTTTGAAAAAGATAGTAAAAATATGAATTTTGGGGGACAAAGGTTGGTGGGGTAGGGGCGCTACCGCCCTACTACAGCGGGGCACTACCGCCCCGGCCGGGGGCGCTACCGCCCTGCTATAGCGGGGCACTGCCGCCCTAGCCTGGGGCGCTGCCGCCCCGCTGCGGGGCGCTACCGCCCTGGCCCAAGGCGCTGCCGCCCTTGCCTGGGGCACTGCTGCCCCTTTGTGGGGGCGCTGCCGCCCTGGTCTGGGGCGTTGCTGCCCCGCTGCGGGGGCACTGCCGCCCTAGCCCAGGGCGCTGCCACCCTACTGTAGCGGGGCGCTACCGCCCTGCTACAGCGGGGGGAAGAGAAAGGGGGAAGAGATACATGGGGGGATTTATGAAAAAGGATGAAAGGATGGGGAAATTGGTGAAAAAGGATGAAGGGATGGGGGATTGTGAAAAAGGTGATGAAATAGAAAATGAAATGCAATCCTAATGCAATTTGCCATCTTCGGAGCACTGATTTTTGCTATAGCATAAGACACAAGACGTCAAGGTATGAAGAACCAAGGTGAATTAGTGTCTAATGCATAAAACGAACACAACAGACAAGAAGGCTATCCCAACACCCCAAAGTCACAAAGACCTTGGTCGGGCCAGGTATTGAGATAACCACAAGCACAAAAGGATGCCCCAGCATAACACAAGACCTCAGGGATCTTGGTGGGTACTATGTGGGACAACCAAGAAGACACAAATAAGCATAAAAAGATCAAGATATGCCCCTATGTTGACCAATCAAAACACACCATAATATGATGGATTATGGGGGTCTTGACAAGTGATGATAGGGAGTTCAAATGATAAACAAAATCCAAAAGCATCAAAAGATTGCAATCAATTTCAAATGTCCTTTGTCATAGGATCAAGGGGATGGATGGGATTGATGAGGTCTATTAGGAAGGATGCATCCTATTGAGACCAAAGATGATGGATACTAAAAGATTGTTATGACGTGAGATGTTCAAAATCGATTGGATCTCATGATATAAGTGGATCTTGTTTGTTAAGAACCAGCTAGATAAGGGAATAGTTTGATGGCACGACACAAAGAAGACAAGACATGGGAATGACACACCCTAAAGACCTAGGGGCTCGGGGGCCGATCAAAGATTAGCCTTACCTACGTGAAAGTGCAGAGCCCTCGTAGTTCAGTGAAAGGTGGATGACTGACCAAGATGGAGACATTGACGGATGGTAAAGATAGGATGGACAAAAGGAGAAAGATCGATGATAGATCATAGAAGAGAAAAGTGGACAATAAAGATCGATGATGGAACCCCGGGGGCAGATCAAATGATCGACCTTGCCTACGTGAAAGCATAGGGGCAATGTAGTTTGACAAGACCAAAGGCAAACAATGGATAAAGGATGATGGATGATGATAGGATAAGTGGATAAAAAAATGGGACTGATACGACAAGATAGGATAGACCTATTGGATTGGATAGGATGATGACGATCACATAAAGCTCAAGGATGGGATAGTTATCCAAAGCAATAAAATGACTTGGGAGGATGATATGATAGATAGATGAGTGATGAAAAGTGATAGGGGATTGGAAAGATGTGCAAGAGAAGCAGGGGTGATGACGATGAGACAAATGGCATTAGGTTGCATGGGGGGAAGGCCTATAGCCAAATACCAATGACAAGGGATTGTAAGATGGGATGAGATGGGATGAGGATAAAGATGGAAGATTGGATAAAGATATAAGATAGGGATGGGGGATGGGAGGGATTGTTTGGATGGATGGGAATATAAGGATTGGGAGATGAAAGAGATGATAGGATAGATGGATACGAAGATAAGGATGGGGAGATGGAAGGGATGTTGTGATAGATGGATAGGGACAGAAGGATTGGGAGATGAAAGGGATGCTAGGATAGATGGATACGAAGATACGGATGGGGGGATGGAAGGGATGCTATGATAGATGGATAGGGAGATGAAGGGATGTTGTGATAGATGGATAGGGACAGAAGGATTGGGAGATGAAAGGGAAGTGGATGGATGGATAAAGATATAGATGGAGATGGTGGATGCGGATAGATGGATAGGGGAAGGGACAAAGGAGGATGATGTCAAGGACTATGTCACAAAGGAAGCAAATTCCCCCACTCTAGATATGTCATATATGAGGAGGCATGAGGGATAAAAGAAAAGTGGATGGGAAAATAAAGGAGATAACTAGATGAGGATAGGATGGGTGACTAAGGAATATGATAGAGCATGGATGAAGGGAATGTATATCAATAGGTGTCCAAAGCATGCATAGATAGGTGCCCCTATTTTGATCAAGATCACAAGAAGGATGGAGGGAATGGGAGATAAATGGGATATGATGGTAGGATGTGAAAGATAGGAGGGATGGAGGGATTTATGAAGAGGACGTATAACAGGAAGACGGGTGCATAGCTAGAAGCATAGCGGATGGAGGGAATGCATATCAGGAAGTTGCCCCCAAGTGCAAATGGGGATTTATGCATGACGCCTGTTTGCCAGGTTTTCATCATGGTACTTATCCAAGGCACTTGTTTGCCAAGTTTCCACCATTGGACGAATTATTTCTCTTTACTATTTTTTTTTGTTTTTTTTTTTGGACTTTTTGACTTTTTGGATGTCATGTAGAAGGAGATGGGTAAGGATAAGGAAGTGGATAAGCAGATTTATAAGACATGTGATAAGGATTAAGGTGTTAAGAGCCCATGTTTGAATCAACTATTAGATGTTGGTACAACCTTATTAGGATAAATGGATTATGCAAGAGGATGAATTAGAGGGATTTGAGAGGGGAGATACATGCGATAATGGATGGGATGCTGCAAAGGGTATGGATGGAATGATGTGGTGGATATGTGATGGAGAGATGTGTTCAGGACCAACATTGGCACATGTGGTGGTGGATGTGGAAAGATAATAGGATTAAGGGATGGAGAATGTGGGGATAATGGGGGAGATGGAATGGTGAATTTCGGGACATAGGAACCCAAAACGGACTTAGGAGATGAAAGGGGTGTATGATTAGCTTTTGGATTAGCGACTTTGGATGTTCTTACAAATTTTCCATGTGATGGCATTGCATCATTTTTCTTTGGAATCCACATGGTTTTGATCTTTGCTTTGGTGGTCCTTTGTGGCCTATGGATTTGATGTATATTTAGATTTTTCTTTTCTTCACCATGTCTCTTGGAGGGGACATGGGGAGTCGTAGATTCATGTGGATGCTTGGATTTATGCATATTGTCTTTAACAGCCAAAGTGCTTTTAATAGCAATGGGATGGTTGTGAGGAGATGGATGATGTGGAGTGATGGAGGTAGGAGTATGAGGATTATGTGTAGATGGAGGATGTTTAGGTATGTGCCTTTGTTGATCCTGACTATGGGGTATGTGAAAGGGATGTTTATGATGGATGAGATGGATAGGTGTTGAATGGATGAAAGGATGGATAAGACGAGATGGAGGTGATTTTCGGATATAGGGGCCCAAAATAGACGTAGGACCTGGGGAAAACATGGGCATGGTAGATGGAGGATTGGAGATGGTAGATGGAGGGATGTAAGGACCCAAAATGGATGGAGCAGATGAAGGAGGAATATGGACAGTGGTTTTGAGGTGATACGATAGAGGAGGGATGGCCACATATGATCTGGCGGGGTGATGGGAAGAGCAGATATTTCTTTTGGAAAAGGCTCGTTGAGGACGTCTAGAGGTTGTACCAACATTTTTGGATTACGAGTCATGAGTAGTACATCTAAGACCTTGCAGATACAAATGTTCTTTAGCTTGGATGGGCTCTATAATACCTTGCTCATGAAGGCCTAAACCTTTTCCTTGATAGTTCATTCTCTTGAGTATTCTATCTAGGACAGGATTTTTGCTATTCTGGAAGAATGATGCGAGTTCATTATTAGGTGGAAGAGGAGGGTTGGTGTATATGCTTTTTTTTTCTTCTGCGAGGAGACCACCATGGAGGAATGTGAGAGGACCAAGGGGATATGCAAGTGGTGTGGGGATAGCATTTTCAGGCGATGATGGGGGATCATGAGAAGGAGATGATGGGATAGCAACGTCAGGAGAGGGAGTAGGGGCAATGATAGGATCTGGATTTGTGGTAGTAGGCTCATGCGATGGAGATGGAGATGGAGCAATGGAAGCTTGAATGACAAGGGGATCATGGGATGGAATGGATGGGGGACTGTGATCTTGAGGTGGACTAGATGGGATGGTAGGATCTTGATCTGAGAAGGGGATATGCTGCATGCTTTGGATTAGACTCTTGCTGACTCATCGTGTGCGGAGGCATGGTAATGGAGTCTTGTTGGGACTCTTCAAGTGGGGAAGATGGAGGGATGGAAGATTCATGAGGTTCATTGGAATGGGTTTTGGTGCTACTAGGGGTGGGAGGAGTGGATTGGATTTGGGTGGATCTAGGAGTAGAGGGAGTGGATTGGAATTGGGTGTCTTCGATCGATTTGGTGGTTCTTGGAGTAGGAGATGAGGGTTCAATAGATTTAATTGGTTCAATAGTTTCAATGGTTTGAGCAATACTAGGGGCGGTAACATCAATAATATATGTGGTATGGAGAAGGGTCTCATCACTAGTGACCGTGGATGATGGATCTAGATGGCATGGTTCCATGACTTCAAGATGTGGAGTTGGGGATGGCTTCTTTGTCATGAGTCCTTGGAGAACTTCTAAAATGAGAGACTTGCATATGGTTGGCTTGGCTAGGGTGGTAGAAATGGATGAGGGATTATGGATTGGTGGACTAGGGTTAGATGAAGGAATGGGATTGAATGTAGGACCATGAGTAGATGGGGGATTAGGATTGGATGGAGGACTAGGAGTAGATGGGTGAATGGGATTGGATGGAGGACTAGAGTAGATGAGAGAGGGTTGAAGGATAGCAGTGGAAAGGAGGGAAACATGAAACATGGATGGGACAAGAGGACAGGTGTGGAAGGGATGGGATGGACATAATAAAGGTATTGGGATGATGGATTAGGATGAGGACAGGAATGATGGGAAAGGGGAGGAATAGGCATGGATGGAAAATTAGGATAAGGATGTAGATGTTGTATAAGAGGATGATGTAGATGAAGGACACGACAAATGGGATGAAGAAGATACTAGATATCCATTGTCAAAGGTGGTATAAGGAGCATGATTAGGCATGGATGAAGACATAACAGGATAACTGGAAGGGGTGATTTGATTGTGGAAAGTGGGTGGAGAAAGCTTACTAGTGATGATAGCATCAAGGGGATCTATGTCATATTCTTCTTGATTGACAAGACTTTCGTTATCATCGTCCACGTAATTAGGGTTTTCGTTGACTACTATTGATGGAGGATGAGGATTCATGATGGTGAAAGGATAAAGAGGACGGATAAAAAAATTTGGATGGAAACGGATTAAAGCTCAAATCGAGATTTTTGTCAAGCTCAGACCAAGATTGGACAAAAGCTCAGATTAGGATGATTGGATGGGATTGCTTTTGATTTTGATGGAATTCGGTAGACGGATGATTGGATCGGGTAGATGATTTGATGAATTTGATTAAAGTACTAGATCAGTTTGATTGGATAGAATCAAATGATTAGATGATGTTGATTGGATAATTGTGATTAGATGAACTTGATCGGATTGGTGTGCTTGGATTGATTAGATGATTGGAGGAATGGATTGGTTTGTTTAGATAAGAAGAAACAAAAGGTACCACTAGATAGAGCTCAAAAAATTAAGCAATTTTGGTTTTTGAATGAAGTCGATCCGATGCACGGTTCGTAAATGATGGCCTTGGGAAGTTAAAGGGGCGTAGTCAGCAAAATTAGGGGCACAGTCAGCAAAATCAGGGGCGTTGACAGCAAAATCAGGGGCATAGTCAGCTTTCTACAGTAAATAAGGGCCACTACCGCCTTTCTACAATAAAATCAGGGGCGTTGACAGCTTTCTGTGATAAATCAGGGGCGCTACCGCCTTTCCATAGTAAAATTAGGGGTGCTACCACCTTTCTGCAGTAAATCAGGGGCGCTGCCGCCTTTCTACAGTAAAATCAAAGGTGCTGCCACCTTTCTACAGTAAATGGGCGCTGCCACCTTTCTGCAGTAAAATCAGGGGCGTTGGTGCCTTTCTGCAGTAAATCAGGGGCGCTGCCACCTTTTTGCAATAAAATCAAGGGTCCTGCCACCTTTCTGCAGTGAAATCAGGGGCATTGCCGCCTTTCTGTAGTAAGATAATGTTTGGTTTTGATGGCAATGGCTATAGAAAGGACGTAAAATGATAAAGTAAGGCCAAAGTATCAAAAATTTAACAGATTTTTTACAAGAAAACACCTCAAGCAAGCACAATCCTATGATTAATATTAAGGGTATGGCAAGACAAAGTCTTAATCTAGGATGCACAAGGCTTCTAGGGAGTCCTCAATATACTCTCGGTACATGAGGCATGACCGTGAATACCAGTCTGTCACAAGCGTGAGTCGGGAACCCCAGCGAGATACTGAAAGGCTCGGACCAACTCTTCACGTCTATCTAGGTATCACCCTAGCTTCGACGCTCTGCCAATTATGACGCAACTAGATTGGGGTACAACTTTCGTTCTCCCCCCTTTATATACCCTGTCGGTACACGTGGTTGGAATTGTCCCTTGGGGTGATGAAATCCCCAAGCAGGTCCCACTAAAAAGAAGACACTAACCATTTCCAACTACTCTCCAGGCTCACACAAAGTGCAAGGGGAAAGCGAAAATGAATTAATGCCCCCTTGGGTGACACAAGAACAAACAATCATAGCAAGCATTGAAGTTTAATCCCCCTAATTAGACTATGTTCAAAAATAGCAAAGATAATTTTTAAAAATCTGATCAAATAGATGACCCTGCAAACAAATGTTAGTTGTCTTCTTCTTCGCCCTTGGTCAAATTACACCACAATATGCTGCAAAACATTAACAAAAAATATCAATATCCTTGCCAAAACAACGTTAGAGGGTTACTACTTGAAAATAGCAAAAAACAGAAGAAAAAAAGAAGCTAAAATGACTATTTTACCTTCCAAATTGTGTTGTTTTGGGGCGCTGCCGCCTTTCTGGAGTGAAATCAGGGCGTTGCCGCCTTTCTGTGGTAAGGCAAAGGGCACTGCCGCCTTTCTACAGTAAAATCAGGGCACTTTCACCTTTCTGTGGTAAAGCAGAGGGCGCTATTGCCTTTTTGCAATGAACAAAAGGGCGATGCCGCCCTTCTGCAGTAAGGTAGAGGGCACTGCCACCTTTCTGCAACAAACTTTGTCAGATTTTTAAGAAAAAAAGTTAGTTGTTCCTGTCCCACTACAAGAAGAGTGTTAGAAAATCCATTTAAATATATCCCTAATGACAACAAATGTGTTAGAAGAAAATAAACTTTCAAATACGGGGCGCTGCCGCCTTTCTATAGTGGCCAAGAGGGCGCTGCTGCCTTTCTGTAGTAAAATGGGGGCGCTGCCGCCTTCCTACGGTAGAGCAGAGGGCACTGCCGCCTTTCTGCGAGTTTTTTTCCTGTAAAATTCTTAACCAAAAGGGGAGGTTAAATGCAAGACCCAAACCTTAGAATTTATACCTACTCTAATATGCAAAATAACTTAAAAAATGCGAATGATAAAATACCAAGGACACCTCAAGATTAGCCAAAAGAGTGATAAAACAAGAAGGAAAATGGACAAAACAGAGGGCGTGCCAGAAATGTATACCTTAGAATTTATCCTACTCTAATATGCAAAATAACTTAAAAAATGTGAATGATAAAATACCAAGGATACCTCAAGATTAGCCAAAAGAGTGGTAAAACAAGAAGGAAAATAGACAAAACAAGACACAAACGATTTCACCTTCCTTGTTGTTGATGTCTCCTTGATTGGCCCTTGCTTGGGATGATTTTGTGTGCTCCTTAGATGATTTCTTGAGTGACTAAAATGCAAGATTGAATGTGCAAAGTGATTAGAATGGATAGCTAGATGATGGTAAAGGATTGAGAATGCAAATTGACAGCTTGTAGTTATCAAATGGCTAAGTGTCCTAAAATGCCTTTGAGGAGGGGGTATTTATAGGAGAATTTGAATTCTCTAGAGAATTCAACGGTCAAGATTGTTCCAACAAGGCCAAGATGAAGGGCTATGATGGGTTGAGAACCCACAAGCCCTCACATCTTGACATGTGGATGGTGAAGTGGCCAAGAGAAGATGAGGTGTAAGTGAGGTGTCAAAAAGGTACATGAGGTGGAGGAAGCACATGCACCTTAGGGAGTGAGGAGATTTCCACAAAAAGGGATTTCTTGTCTCCAAGTGGGAGTGAAAGGGACTTTTGAGGAATTTTGGAATTCTTCAAAAATTTACATGGGAAAAGGGAAGGTGGTTGGGGATATAAATGTGAATTAAAAATTCACATTCTTAGGAACATCTAAAAGATAAAAGGTGGGCTCCAAAAAAGTGGGACTTGGTCACATGTGGAGATTGTGACAAGTCCAAGGTTCTAGAAGCCTTGGAAGAATAGAATGTGAATTAAAAATTCACATATAAAAGAGTGGAATCTAGGACAAATAAAAAGGAATTAAAAATTCCTTGGTGGGAAGAGTTGACCAAGGTACTAATTAGGTTTGACTAATCAGTAATTAGAGGATAATTAGGGGTTAATTAGGATTAAAGGCCAACTTGCAAAAGTTGGAGGATGTGACACATCCTAATCAAGGATTAGGCATGTGCATATCCTTAATGAAGAGATTAGGAAATGGATTAAGATTAGATGAAAATGACATGTGAGGAATTAAATAAATGTATTTATTTAATTTATGAAAAAGAGGATTAAGGAGGGTAAGGTATTTAATTATTAATTAAATACCTTAGGGATTTGGCAGAATTAAAGATATTAATTAAATAATAGTAATATTACTTAATTAACTCGGATAAGAGGATGTTTAGATGAAAAGTGATAAATTTGGATAAATTAAGTGTCCAAATTTGGATGTACAGTGCCATCAAATCTACCTCAAGCAATTAAATTGTTCACCAAGGAACCAAAGCTTTGATTCCAATTGTTGAAAGGTGCAACACAACTAAGAGGGGGGGTGAATCAATTGTCACCAAACTTTAATCTCAAATCTCAAACACTTATCAACTTCAAAACTACTTTATTTTGTTATTAAGTGTGAACATGAAATAAAAATAACAAAAAGAAAAATCAACACAATAAACACTAGATTAATGTAGAAAACCCAATAAGGGAAAAACCACAGTGAGGATTAACTCACAATATAAAGTGTGCACATGTTGAATGTGGAGAGGATTCTAATGTCAACACAAACCTTAATGAGACACTTTACATTCAAATTTTGAAGCAAGTAAAGCTACTCTATTTGTAATACAATCAAACCTTTCAAATACATATCATTGTCCTCTATTTCTAGGGATTTATTAAACCGTTTGGCCCTCATATTTCTATGGGCACAAAGGTTGTTAAAATGACTACCTAGAAAACAAGATTTGATGCTTAATATGCAAGCTAAGATGATTTTTATGTGCAAATGTGTGCTGGAATGATTAGTGGTATGATTCTAAATGAAAGAAAATGATGGAAAGGATGGTGTTGATGATAGATGAACAAGTGGAGATGAGTGAGATGATATGAAACTATAGTGAACTATCCATGATTATGCATATGCTCAAATGAAAACATAAATCAAACTAACCTAAAATGTAACTATGATGCAATGGGGATGATAAAATGTAACTATGAAGTAATTAATTAATCTACGATGAGAATGCAAAGTAACACATGATATGAAAACTAAGTATAAGACTCCATGAAAGCTCCAAGCTCCTATGAAAAACTTGCATGGTAACAATACTCACAGTGTGGACAAAAAATGGCATGATAACACTATTCCAATTTGTATCTCAAAATAGCATTATAACATTACTCAAAAGGTGGATGATAAATGCTAAGGCAAGAGGGTGTATTTATAGGGTTTCTCAAGCATTTTGTGAGGTGGCACTTATCAATGGTCTAGATTCAAAGGGGAAATAATAGACGGTGGAGATAAAAGGAATCAAGATGTTGTCCCCTTGACCAAAGACAACATGCCATGTGTGTGGAGAGAATCCTATGACCAATTGGAAGCATGCCAAATGTATGGGATTCCCAAGTGTGTGAAACAAAGACCCATGTACTCTAAATTTGTTGGAAGTGTGGGGGAATAAAGCCATGTGCTTTTTCTCATTGGTTGAAGTGTGTGAGGATAATTCTAATTAATAATTAGGCTTATTTATTTTCATGTGACCTTTATGAGGTGGCACACAAAAAGTTGTAGAAATGTGCTCTAATTATTAATCAAGATTAGGGAAGATTAATTAAATAAACATGTTTAGGGTTTTTTTGTTTATTTAATTTAGAAGAATGTGATTTAGGAGAGTTAAATGGAAAGTGAAGAATATAAATAAAGTAAGACCTTATTTATATGTAGTTGAAGTATTATCAAATAGGTTATATTTAATTAATTGAATATGATGACCATTTTTGGGTGTATACATTTTGCCCCACTTTGAAGTAATGTGTTTACACATTGCTTCAAATAAAATTTTGATGTTGATGCTTGAAAGAGATTTAGATTCCCTAGATGATGCAAGATTTTGATGCCCCAAACTTTTGAATTTTAGGTATTGATAGATATATGCCCCCTCGAGAGATAAATCGGTGAATGTGGGGATGCTAAAATGAAATGTTGGAATGATTTGATGTTGTTGTGATGATTATGATGATGATCCAATATTTATTCATTGAGATTTTGATGGTGGAGATGATTTATCTCTCGAAAGTTTATTGCAAGCTCCTTCCTGGAATAGTGTTGATTAATTACCCCTCCTTTTTGGTAAAAATGGGAAATAAATCTCACCATAATTCCCTCCATTTTACCCTTGAAAAGGTAAAAGGGGTAAAATGGGATTCATTTGCACATTTGGAGTTTGGAGAAGTTGAAGAGTGGAGAGCTTAGAGGAAGTTGGTGATCGCATACCACAAGCATCGTTTTGAGTGTCTTCACCAACCTAATTAGCCTGTTGCCTCTGGACCTACGGTACACTTTACAAGAAACCTCTGTGTTATTTATTTTCTTGCCTTTTAATGGTATTTTAAATTCGTAGATAGATGTCGTAGCTTATTGGATGCCATTTATGCACTTTTGGGTGATGTTTTTGTTGTTTTTGAGTGTTTTTGAGCATGTTTAAGAGTTTTGGTGCCTTTGGGGTCCCAAATGGCACCTCTTGTAAGCTTGAAATTCAAGTTTTCATGTTTTTTAAGAGTTTTGGTGCCTTTGGGGTCCCAAATGGCACCTCTTGCAAGGTTAAAATTGATGTTTTTGAGTCTTTTGAGAGTTTTGGCACCTTTGGGGTCCCAAATGGCACCTCTTGCAAGGGTGAAAATGCATTTTTTTGGGTAGTTTTAGAGTTTTGGCACCTTTGGGGTCCCAAGTGGTGCCTCTTGCAAGCTTAAAATTCAAGTTTTTGGCCTCCAACACTATTTTGGTGCCTTTGGTGTCACAAGTGGCATCTCTTGCAAGCTTGAAATTTAATTTTTTGGCCTCCAACATTGTTTTGGCGCCCTTGGTGTCTTGAGTGGTGCCTCTTGCAAGCTTGAAAATGGAGGTTTTTGGAGTTAAACTCTATTTTGTCACCTTTGGGGTCCCAAGTGGTGCCTCTTGTTGCCTTGGAAATTTTTTATATTTGTTTATTTGAGGTGGTTTAGCTTTTCATTTGATCCGTTTTGTGGGGTGTGATTGCGGAAAGCCCTTAGGGTGATGTTTGCAAGATGTCCTTAAAGCCTAGGAGTCACCGGTTTGTCATGTTTTTGGATGATTTCAATCAGATTGTGGTATGTGCAGTGTTTTATTGATGTTTTGCATGATGATTTGATCTCATGATAGGTGAGAATCAAATGATAGAACCAGTGTTGTATCATCCTCATGATAGGTGAGAAATGACAATAGGATTGATAGCATATCATCCTCATGATAGGTGAGGAATGATGGTAGGATTGATAGCATATCGTCCTCATGATAGGTGAGGAACGATGGTAGGATTGATAGCATATCATCCTCATGATAGGTGAGGAACGATGGTAGGATTGATAGAAGGTCATCCTCATGATAGGTGAGGAATGATGGTTGCATTGATAGTAGATCATCCTCATGATAGGCAAGGAATGATGGGTTGATTTGATAGCAGATCATCCTCATGATAGGCAAGGAACAATGGGTTTATTTGATAGCAAATCATCCTCATGATAGATGAGGAACGATGGGTTGATTGATTGAGATGTTGATTGTTCTGATTGATTTGATTGTCTTGATTGAACTTGATTTGATTAACTACACATTACCTTGAATAACTGGTAGTCTTGATCAAACATGGCATTGATTAATTGATTTGTGTTCATGATTAGGGAGATGGACATGTACTCCAGTCTTGGAAGTGATTCCTGAAGACCTAGAACATGGTCCACTAGTTGTCCTCAGCCGACTTAGAGATGATCTCCCATTGTGGGTTGAACTCTTTGTTAGATATTCCACAATATAGAATCAACAAAGGGTTATTGACAACATTGGAAGAGAGATGGAACCATGATCATAATACGTTTCATTTTCCAATGGGAGAGATGACTGTGACTCCAAAGGATGTCTATCGTATTCTACGGATCCCAGTGATGGGAGAGATAGTAGTGTACAATAAGATAGAGTAGGGTGGGACAGTTGCATTACAGAGATTATGTTGAGATGATCATGTTATGGGCTGCTAGATCCCTTGGACAAAGATGATTAGCAAACATGATCCTTTTTTGATTGTTCTTTCCAGATTCATTGGTGGATTACTTTGTCCTAATTGTAGGTCAAAGGTATTTTCAGCAGGTTGGGGTCCTTTGCTATCGCGGATGACATTTGATGGTATGAGGTATGCCTGGGGCTAATGTATGTTAGCCCACTTATATCGAGATTTGCATGAGGTTGTTTATTATGGGGCAACGAGCCTATCATGTGGCATCACATTACTGCAAACCTGGGAATGGGAGCATATAGCTATCACTCGGCCCATGGGAGAGAGACATCGACTAGCAGAGAGACCCTATGTTTTCAGTTATAGTGTTCCACATGTCTAGCATAAGTTGGGCAAGGTTTCCTATTAGAGGCATTTTTTGGATGATTTGGAGACTGTCACATGGTGGTTGTACTTGGATTGTGAGCAATGACCAGAGGATCAACTGGAGATTCCATTTATGTTGTTATCCTACTATCTAATTGGGCATACACATGTTGTGCTTGAGCGCTACTTGTATCTATGAGTATGTCGATAGTTTGGATGAGTTTAGGGGATGCCCCTAGGAGTTTCCCATTATGCACGATGATGACAAGATGTGTTAGAGTGGGGTCCCTGTGTATCATATGAGGAAACTTGTACAAAGTACTATACCTTGACCCCAGGTTTATGGGATTATGTTCCATTTATTACAGACACCAGGATGATTGGGGATTATTTAGAGCTCTTCCACATGCATCCCTTTCCTAGATTTACTCATCTAGGGGAGCTAGTACCACTAGTTGATGGAGAGGGAGGAGAGGGTGAGGATGGGGATGATGGTGGGGATGGGGTTTAAAGAGGTGATGATGGTGGTGCAGAGGGTGGTTGCAGAGGTGATGGCAGTTCTGAGGGAAGTGGGGAGAGTGATGGTGGAGTAGTGGGTGATGATGGTACAAATTATAGTCATCCATTAGATTTTGTAGTTCTGAGGCATAGGAGGAGTGTTACCATAGCTCAGGTGGTGCTTCCTAGGATTCAGATTGGGATAACTTCTCATTAGTAGTCATCACAGATAGCAGCTTTGCAAGCAGAGGTTTAGTCATTTCAGAGCGAGATAGCACAGGCTCGAGCATAGATTGGGTCCCTTCAAGATGAGTTAGGGCAGTGTCGGACACAAATTGATATTTTGATGATGGATAGAGGGACAAATCAGAAGTAGATACAATAGTTGTAGGCACAGATGATCATACTTACTTCAAAGAGGGATGCCTTTAGACATCGGATAGAGCAGGTTGAGGCCATTTCCAAGAGGATATAGCATATGACACCATCTATAGGTACAGTGGATTTCTTTAGAGAGATCTGACACATTTCTCAAGAGTTGCAGTTTTACAAAGGTAAATATCATGATTTGGTTCCTCTTGAGCGGTGATAGAGTTTTGTACAGTCTCGTTCTAGCAAATCTCATTCTCATACTGTTAGCATGGGTGTCACACAACCATTTCCTAGAGATAGGAGAGATCCAGGTGCAGGTCAGCCAGGTAGAGGAGGTACCAGTTCCATGAGAGTAGCAACATCTGGTGGGAGCTCAACATAACATTTTTTAATGTTCCTTGGAGATTGTGTATACACCTTTTGTGAGATTGAGGATGTGTTTCCCATGATACAATGCCCTTTTGTATTTTGATGTATCTCATCCTACTTTTGGATATCCTTGTACACATGGACATTATGACATTTTTGATGATATATGATATGCAACGGTGATTATGATCTAAATGTTGATATGCATTTGACTTCCCTATTATGATATGCAATTTTGTGAATTTATTTAATTTCTATGTGATGAATGTATTTATGATTATGCAATGTGATGTGATGATTATGATTATGCAATTTGATGTGATTTATGATTATGCAATGTGATGTGATGATTATGATCTGTAATGTGATGTGATGATTATGATTATGCAATGTGATGTGATGATTATTAATATGCAGTGTGATGTGATGATTATGATGTGTAATGTGATGTGATGATTATGCATTACTTCAAATGTTCAAGGCCTTAAGCTTGAATAAGTGAGTCTATCCAACTTCCAAAAGTTGTGGGAAGACTACAATAGATTGATCTTTTAAGCGTCATAACTCTAACATATTTCCCAACTTTCTTGGAAATATGAAGAGACTCACTTATTCAAGCATAGTGGATGACATGATTTTGATGCTGTAAATGATATGCAATGTATGTCCTTTATTATTTTCTTTTGTATTTTCTGATGCAAATATTATGATGGAATGCATGAATGTAAATGAGATGAGAATGTTTTCTAAGATATGCAAATGATGATGCAACTGATGTGCAACTAAATAAGAATGATTTGTTTTTGGTTAATTTCCAGTGTACTCAATCCATTAATAATAGAGTGACACCATTGTGAAATTGTTTCAGCATTGAAAAACCCCATAAATACACATGCAATACTAACATGAATGCAGTCTAACTTAACTATGTAAATCTCATTTTCAAAAGTTTTCATTTATATTAACCAATTTGTCATTACTTTTATCATCATTGGGCCTTTAAAATGTTGAAAGTGAGTACAAGAATCGATGGCATATTTTAGACCAAGATGACCTAAGTACTACTTTCATGATGTTTTAAAATTGCAAGTTACCACAAGCATCTAAGTATAATTAAACCGAGATGACCTGAGCATCACTTGCATAAACAGAAAAGAGTTAATCTTTTTCCTATGCAAATTCAAAATGCCATCAGTGATACTTTGTAGCACACATCTTATGACAACTTGCATAATAATAATGATAAACTCACAAACATTAGAAAAAGAAAAATCATACTCCTTCCTTGCTCCTCTAGTTCAATACAGCATCGAGGACTCGAGAGATATGATAACAAAAATCAAAGTAGAACAATTGGAACTTTCGTGTTTACCATGATAAACCCTTGATTCAGAAAGATCATCATTCATTTGAAGTTTGTGTTTGTAACTTTGGTCTGACGAATGCTTGCCTATTGGTTCAAGCTCAAAGTTTATTTTCCCCTAGTGAGTATAGGATTTTTCCCCTAGTCCAGGGTGAGACATGACCACAATGACCAAGACCAACCTAAAGACCTATCCTAGGGGCCTCGGGGGCTGATCAACAAATTAGCCTTGCCTACATTATACACATAGAGATCACGTAGTTTGACTGACACATTCCCAAGATTTACAAGATGAAAATATGAACATAATGGACACCTAAAAGACTAACTTAAATGTCTCGAGGGATAATCAAAGATCACCCTTGCCTACATTCAAAGCTTAGAGAAGACGTAGTACGAATGAAGACTTTGTTTTTGAATTTTTGACCTATTTTTGGATTTTGATATGTTTTGAATGTTTTTGGAGTTTGATCTGTTTTGAATGTTTTTGGATTTTGATCCATTTTGAATTTTTTTGGGATTTTGATATGTTTTGAATGTTTTTGGATTTTTTTATTTTCTGCCCTTGAGAATGTACAAGAATGCAATCCAATGCAGGACATGCCCCTAGTGTGATATGATAAGATAAAATTATTTTTAGAATGGGTCAAGTAATGATAGGGGATACCATGAGACAAACACTGGATCAATCTATGGTGCGAACATGGAGGCATGAAAAATGCAGAGATGGAAGCATGATGGATGAATGTTGTAGAGCAAGTTACGTAGCCCAAGATAGATGGAGAATGATTATTTTACACAAGGAACCTATTTTCTAGGTTTACACCAAGGTACTTGCCCAAAGCACCACCAAAGTGGTTTTCACTAGAGGATGATCTTTTTTCTTTACTATTTTTTAATCCCTTTTTTGATATTTTTTGGATTTTTTTGTATTTTTCCAAGATCTTTACCAATGCACTATATGAGCTAGGTGTAAAACCTTTTGAGATGCAGTCTATTGAGGGGTTTGTTAAATAGATCCCCTTCTCTTGATCTTGTTGATTATTGGGATTTTCTTTCAAGACTAAGTCACCCACGTGAAATGCTCTAGGTATTACTTTGTGATTGAAGCTCTAAGATATCCTTTGTTGATAAGCTTTTAGGTGATCAACTACATGCTGCTAGCATTCATCCAATAGTTCTAATTCTTGTAGCCTAGATACTCTGTAATCCTTGTCTAAAATCATCCCTTTAAGTGACACACATAGGGATGGTATCTCAACCTCAATAGGTAGAATAGCTTATGACCCATAGACAAGAGAATAGGGTGTTGCTCCTATCAGGGTATGGATACTGGTTCTGTAAGCCCACAATGTTGAGTTTAGTTGAACATGCCAATCACATCCAGCTTCATTGACGGTTTTCTTCAAAATCTTCAGGATAGTCTTGTTTGAGGCCTCTACTTGGCCGTTCCCTTGGGGATAGTAAGGTGTAGAAAACTGATGTTGGATATGGAATCTTTCACAAAGCTCTTGAACATCTTGATTCTTAAAGGGTCGGCCATTATCTGTAATGATAGATTGAGGAACACCATATTGACATATGAGATAATTCAAGATGAATGATGAGATTTGTTTCCTGGTGATGATGATTAGAGGAACAACTTCAATCTACTTGGTGAAGTATTTTGTGGCTATGATTATACACTTATGTCCATTGGAGGAAGAGGGGTGAATCTTACCTACAAGGTCCAATCCCCACTAACAAAAATGACATGTAGCTGTGAAAGGATGTAACTCTTGTGCCAATGCATGTATCAAGTTTTCGTGAATTTGACATTTGGAACACCTTTTGACATACTAAAATGACTCTTTCTCCATATTCGGCCAGTAATACCCCAATCATAATAATTTCTTATCCAAGGTTAAGCCACTTGAATGTGTTCCACAGATACCCTTGTGAACCTCTTGTAAAGCGATTTCAGCTTCATTACATTCTAGACACTAAAGAGAGTACCATGCAAACCTCATCTATAAAGCACATCAACTATTAGGGTGTGGCGAGCCACCTATCAAATGAAGTTTCATTTTTTGGTTTTGAGATAAGTTAATTTGAAGGGTACTGTCTTGCAAGTAGGTATGTATCTCTCCATAGAGAGAAATTTGAGGGTCAAAAATATGGCATATCACTTGGGGTTTTGGATCTTCATAGGCTAGGTTAGACACTTCTTCTACCATGAATTCATACATCTTTGTTGTTCACATATCTGCAAGAGAGAAGAAATGGTGGCCATTGCATCTGTAGCTTTGTTTTCTATTCTGAGAACCTATGCAAACTTGATCTCAACAAAGTAATTTTTGAAATCATTCACCATCCTCTTGTAAGGAAGCAACTTGTCATCCTTTGTTTGATAATCACCGTTGACTTGGTTAATGACTAGTTGTGAGTCACCATAGACTAGCAATTTTGTGATTTTCAATTCAACAACTATCTTGATTCTAATGGTCAATGCTTCATATTCAGCTGTGTTGTTGGTGTAGGGGAACATTAATCTGTAGGATTTAGGAATTGTGTATCCTTGTGGTGAAACAAATAGGATTCCTATGCCTGATCCATGTTGTGTATAAGAGCCATCAAAGTATGTAGCCACTGTTGTGTAGATATGATTAGGATATCATTATAAGGGAATTCAATGTTCATTGGATTGGTATCTGACAATGGGGCTTCAGCTAACTAATCTTCAATGGCTTGACCTTTAATTTATTTCCTTTCCACGTACTAGATGTCAAACTCACTCAATATCATGACCCACTTGGCTAACCACCCTGTTAAAGCATCTTTGCTAAGTAAGTACTTTAATGGGTCAATTTTGGCAATGAGTTTGATGGTGTGAGTTGGCATGTAGTGCCTTAACTATTGTGTAGCAAATACAACCGTTAAGAAGGCTTTCTTAATAAAGGTGTAATTGATCTCATAACCATTTAAGGTCCTGCTAATATAATAGATGGCTCTTTCCTTCCCTACAAAATCTTCCTGTGCTAATAAGGCTCCCAAAGACATCTTGGTTGTTGCAATGTATAGTAATAATGGTTTTCCCTTGACTGGTTGTATACACACAGGTGGTGTCATCAGGTACTACTTTAGTTGACTAAAGGCAGCTTCACATTTGTCATCCCACTTGAAAGAGACATTCTTGTGTAATAAGTGGTTGAAAGGATGATTTTTATCAACTAGTTAAGCAATAAATCTTTTGATGGACTGGAACCTTCCTTGTAATGATCTGAGTTGGCTAATATTTTTAGGAGGAGGCATTTCCATGATGGCTTTGACCTTTGCAGGATTCACCTCAATGCCTTTAGCTAAGACAATGCATCCCAAAATTTTAGCTGATGTTACACCAAACACACATTTCTTGGGATTTAACCTCACCTTGAATTTCTCCAATATTGTGAAGATTTTGTCTAGAATCTCTAAGTGTCCTTCTCTAGTGTAGGATTTTTCCAACAGATCATCTACATAGTCTTCCATAAAAGTATGCATCAAGTCATGGAAGATGGTAGTCATAGCTCCATGATATGTAGCTCTAGCATTTTTCAACCCAAAAAGCATCACATTCTAGCAAAAAGTGCCCCAAGGACATGTGAAGGATGTTTTATCTTGATCTTCAGGTGCTATGTTTATTTGGTTGTATCCTGAAAAGCCATCCATGAGTGATAACATTTCATGCCCATCAGTCAAGTCTACAATTAGATCAATGTTTGGCAGAGGAAAATCATCTTTTGGACAAGCTTTGTTAACATCCCCGAAGTCTGTGCATATCCTGATGCTCTTATCTGGTTTAGATACTGGAACAATGTTTGATATACACTCGGCATAGTCAATAGATCTTATGAATCTTGTATCTAATAGCTTTTTCAACTCATCTTTCACCAGAAGGGCGATATGGGGATGTATCTTTCTCAGTTTTTTCTTTACTAGTTTTATGCCAGGTAGTAATGATAAATGATGCATAATGAGTTTTGGATCTATGCTTGTCATGTTAGCATATGACCAAGAAAATTTTATTTTCCTCTCCTCAAAGAATTTGGTGAAACGAGGTTTCTCCACTTCTGTCATGGATTCCACTAAATGTAGGGTCTTCACTATTTTGGTTGTACCAACATTGATGGATTGTGTAGGTTCTATTAGTACTAAAGATCTCTCTTGATAGTGTTCTGGGAGAGTGTCAAACCTTCCATCTCTTGGTGCCTTAGAGAGGTTTTCACCTTGAAATATGCTCTTTGTTTTTACTTTTTCTTGATTTAATAGTGCCATCAGATGGTTTTCACTATTAGACCTATTTCTTATATTTTTAATTTTGCAGTTGAAAAGTTTGACACTCCCTTCGTCAAGAGCTTCTTTCTGAGATTCAATGGTAGAACATGTGTCATTATTTTCAGAACATAGGAAGTTCACGAGGGAATCATCGTTTGATAAGGTGGGTATGTCAAGCGGCTCATTTTGATCCCAATCAATTAGTTCAGGATGCATTAAGGACAAGGAATCATTAGATTGGCCAAGACCATAAGGTGTAAGCATCAGGATAGCCATGTTGTCAAATTGTTCAATGAGGTCTAAGATGTTACTCCATTCCAGCGTGTCTATCTTGCTCGAAAAATGATCATCTTCACTTGAGTCAATGACATATTGTGATCCATATTCAAGGGGTCTAGAACTAGAACTTTGTCCTTTCATACATATTGGTGTATACTTTTGGATTACATCGATCTCTTTGTCATGGAAAGATTATTCAGAGATGGAGTCCCATTCATATTCATTGGAATCTATTTCATGATCCTCACTAGCCTGTAGTTGTAATATTCTTTCGACAACTCTTTGAGTAGCTTCCTCTTTTGAGTCTTCTCTATATCCTAGTCTTGTTTTGTCTTTGGGATTCATTGTGACGAGCTATATTGGTTCAATAATTCCTTCTTTTATTTTACCCAAAGGACCATTTTCCTCATATCCCATCTTTGTCA
Source organism: Sequoia sempervirens (assembly GCA_007258455.2). Classification (NCBI taxonomy): domain Eukaryota; kingdom Viridiplantae; phylum Streptophyta; class Pinopsida; order Cupressales; family Cupressaceae; genus Sequoia; species Sequoia sempervirens. The sequence continues at coordinate 529,308,998 of VDFB02281492.1, read as the reverse complement.
AGATTTTCTGACCTTTGCCATACTTATCTGTGCATATATTGGACATTGATACCTATGAAGGTTCTTCATCTTTGTATAACCAATTTAGGACATCCCTGTCTTCTGATTCCTTCGCTTGAGTGCTTTCTTTTATAAATTTCCCATCAAAGAGTGTAATGGGTTGTAAAGATTGTTCTCTTGAGGTGGAGGGTTCTCCATGTGACTTAGGAGAAGATGAAAGTTGTGATAAGTATGAAGATTGCTCAAATGAGTATTCTCCCATGCCCTTGTCTTTTATTTAGATCTTTTCTAACTGTTTTGATAAGGCATCAAGCTGACTTCCATTGTTGCATGAAATAGAGTCAACGACCCCTTTGTCTTTTGATTGAGCCTTTTCCTCATATTTCCTTCATGAAGAACCCACTGGAATTTCTTTGTTTGATGGATCAGAGTTGATGACTTCTCTATTATGTGGTACAAAGGTATCTTGACTTGTTCTGAGTGCATTGCAATATTGGGGATTGTTGGAATTAGAAACAATGGTGACCTCCTATCCATTGAAAGGAAAGTTTAGGAACTGATGATAATTTGATGGTACCTCTTGTATTTCATGAATCCATGGTCATCCCAAGAGTATGTTATATATCAATTCCTTTTCTAGCACCTAACACACTATTTCTTTGATGATTGGTCACACTTGAATGGGTAAGATGATCAATCCCTAGGAGGATCTTTCTTCATCATCATATTCTTTTATGGTGATTTTCCTTCTATGATCAATAGCATTTTCAGAATATCCTAAGGCATGAACAAGCTTGAGAGTGCAAATATTTATGCTTGCTCCTCCATCTATAAGGAAACGTTTGACACGATGTTTATGGATTAGTACTTCGATGTGGAGAGCAACGTTATGTTGATGGGTGGTGGATGCATCATCATGTTCAGAGAATGATAAGCAATGAAGTGCATTCAAATGTCCCACCATAGCTTGAAATGTACAAACTTCCAGATTGTTTGGTACCATGGTGGCAACTAAAGCTTGTTCCAAGATTTCCTTGTGTGTCGGTGAAATCTTGAAAAGTTCCAATATGGATATTTGAGCAGGTATCTTTTGTAATTGATCAATGATTTTATATTGAGTTATAGGAAAAATATTCATTTTGGAAGTGGAAGGGGTAGCTCCTTTCAATGTTACCTTGGCTTGTCCTCTTGTAATCACATTGATAGGTGTATTGTCTTGATCATTTGTGATTTTGATGATGTTAATTCGATTGTCATTCATGTCAATGTTAGTGCTCAGATTTATAGGTACAAGGTCATTGATTTGATGTGATATGGTGTCATCATTGTGTTGGGTTTCAGTAGTGGCATCCTTCCCTTGGCTTCTGATTTCACTATCTTGGATGGAATTCTCAACCATCTCAATACAATGAATGGTATAATCATAAACATAGTTTATATTCTTGCCTTTGGTATTCGATGTAGAGGACTCTCCTTTTTCATAATTGGGTAGAGGGTTCTTGAACACTCCTTGATCACTATTTTTTTGAGGTCCTTCAATGTGTACCTTTTTGTTATCAATTAGATCTTGGATTACGTGTTTTACTTGCCAACAATCTTTCGTCATATGACCCTTGTTTTGATGATAATCACAGTAATGGGAATTGTTCCACCAAAAGGGTTTAAATTGTGGATCCTAGTTTCGTGCTTCTAGCACTGTGATAAGCTTGGCCTTAGTAAGTTCCTTTAAGGAAGAATCTAAGGATTGTCCCAATGGTGTAAATTTTTGTCGATTGGAAGGTTTTGGAAACTGTGTTGCTTTAGTCCTCAGATTAGTCTGATTGTTGTTTTGGCTAACATTTGGAGTGTTGGGAGGATTGTTGGTCTGATTAGTCTTGGTGGCAACTGTTGTTAGGTTGAATACAGGTTTGGTATTTTTATTTTCAGCTATGACCTCATTGTTACCCACGTTCTTGTTTTGTTGCCAAAATTTAGGTTTGTCCCCACCATTGTAGTTGTTAGAGGAAGTGGATGAGTTGTTTTCATTGTATACTTTAATGACCCCTCTTTTGACTAAGGCTTCTTCGATTTTAATTCTGTTTTCAATCAATTTTTTGAAGGTAGGGGGACATTATAATTCCAATCTATAACTCATCTCATTTTTTAGGTTTTCAATAAAAATCTCTATATTTTCCTTTTTGGGTACAGGACGAGAATACCTTATAGACAATCTCCTCCATTTTTGCAAGAAAATGAGGAAAGACTCACCCTTTTTTTGTTTCAAGTTGCAAAGGTCTTTCACGGTGATATAATGTTGGATATTGTAAGAGTATTGAGTGAGAAATCTATTGACCAACTCTTCAAATGTGTTGATGGGGGGTGTAATATTTGAAAAACATTCAAGGAATGTCCCTTCTAGACTTCGTGGAAATAGTCTCATCAAATAAGTTTCATCATGCACAAATTCTAGACTCATAGTTCAGAATTCCATTACGTGATCTAATGGATTATTTGTACCATTGTATTTTTTATACTTTCGAAATTCACTATGTTTAGGGAAAGGAATCATGTTGATGGATTGATTAAAAGGATAAAGCCAAATGTCCTCGATCAAGTATCATTTCAAAGTTCCCCTTTTCATATCTAGAACTTGTTGTTGAAGGTTCTTCATTTGGTGAGTTAAAGTAACCATTTGTTTTGTTTCCTTTTTAGGATTTTGGAGAGGTACTTTAGGATGTTGATGTCAAAATCGGGGGGAAGTTTGACTCCTTGATTGGCTAACATTAATAGGTATTTTTCCCCATCTCTTTCAAAAATATTTTCCAAAAACTTATGGAAGTTGGGGTCTTGTTCCAGGGCGGGTGCATGAAGTTGGTCGCACTTTTGTGGCCAAATGGGATTTTTTTTTTGAAAATAGATAACGCGAGTGCATTATAATGTGAACACGTTATGTGATTTTAAAAGAAAAAAAAGTGAAATCTGTATCATTTTCTTTTCACTATTTCTCAGCTCTTCCTGCGGCCAAAAACCCTCACTTTCGCGCTCGCGTTCTAGGAGGAAGGATTTATACAAATTTCATCAACAACAGTTGGATTTTGTTTGCAAATATGGTGCCACGACGACGAAGAGATGTAGGAGGTAAGTATTGTTTGCTATTTGTTTTGAATTTGTTAGTTTGAAATTGATTTTGTTTGTTTTAGGTTAGATTTGATTTTTTTAAAAAAATTGTAGGAAATCTTGCAAATCCTCAACAAGAAGAGGAGGAAAATCCTCAACAACAAAATCCTCAACAAAATCAACCTCCCCCACCATTCTCTCAATTCCATCCTAGAACTCAAGATAATTTGAGGAGTGAAATTGAGAACAATAGAAAATAATTTGATGATCTTATCAGTAGGTTGAGTGATCCAAATGCTTCAACCACAGAAAGAATGCTTTTAGAAAATTCATTGAAAGACATGTTAAAAAATGTAGATGCAATCACCCAACAAATATCTAGATGGCAAGATACGAGGCAGACAGCCAGGGCATATTATGCCAACAAATTATCATATAAATAAGTAAAAGATTTAAAAATTACTAAAGGTGATTTGTGCTATCTATTCACTGACCCTACAACAAATCAAAATCTTACCCTCAATGCAAAGAGGTTTCCTATTCATTGGTGCCACCACCAAGAGATTAAGAACCATTTTTATGAAAGATGGTATATGGTCTTTGATTACCCACCGTGCAATAATTGTGAAGTCCCCTAATATTTTCCTAGGAAACTATACAGTGAGTTTGTATTGAACCAAATCCCAAATTATTTTGATATGAGGGAGTTCCAGGGGAGAGGTGGGGGGTCAGCTTAGGATAGGCCCAGTGTACAACCGAATCCTACACGGCAAGGGAGACGAGCTCTCGCTAGGCTGCCTCATGAGCAGATTGTGATGCCTACCATTGCGAAGGAGAGTGTCAACATAGAGACATTGCAAGCAATCACAAATTTGACCCAGAGTGTCATCTATCACACTAGACCTATTGTATAGTGCCATCCAGGGGAGTCTTCAGGTGGTGGCCTTCAAACCCATGTATGTCAATCTTGCAAGGTGACTTGTTCATATGACCCTACCGGCACTCAAGAGGGTGCTACACAGGATCCATATGCTATTACACAGCCTGATCCATATGCATCTACGGGGATGGAGAGGACGGCTGACATTTTGCATGATGCATATGGCATTGACAATCAAGTAAAATTCAGCATGTTCATTGAATTTAATTTATTAAATTTCGATTGTGAAATGCAAGATTAACTAATTTAGTTTTATTATTTTAATAAAATTGGAAGGTCACAGTGTAGAGACTAGATACACCAGTCATCCACCTACTTATTTTTGTAGTACACCTATCAGTGGGGTATGTAAAGTTAGTAAACAATTATAAATTTATTACATGTGTCAATAGCATTGTTTTAAGAATGGTATTTTAATATGTGATTTTGGATGTTGAATAGGGTACTGTTGGAGGTTTCAAGGAAACACCTCCGAGTGCCAGTAGAATTGCTCAAACGTTCACGAAGGTAATATATAATAAAGAGAACTTAAGTAATGAATTCTAAGTTTAATAGATTTGTGTAGTTTATATTCATATTGTTGGTTATGTTGCATTACAGATCATTCAAACTCAAAGCATTAATTCAAATTCAATAACTAATAATTAGAAATATATCTGTTTAATACTTGTACTCAAAATTTTGTTCATTAGATCTCATACATTATAAGTCATCACATGGATCGCTATTGTAACTTTTTTGTGATTGAATAATTTGTTGTTTTATTTTCAAATGTTGGTGATAGAAACACCGCCAAACATTATGAGGGCAATGGATATTGGTGTTTCCTCTGCTATACAATCCTCGATGGCTCTGATAGGGGAGGTATGAGGAAAATTACTAAATTTAAATTTACATTCAATGTTATAGATGAACTAGTTCTAGTGAAAAATCAAACCATTATTGATTCGTAGTTTAATTCCTATTTGGATGCTTTATACAGGGCTTGAGCATGCTTGAGTATTGGCGTGAAAATATTTCCATCGAGGAGAGTGATCGTGAGATGGCCGTAAGTGATTATTTTGTTAAAGATATTAATTTTTATAATGTAATTTCTATATATTAATGTCTTTAGTTCTTATTGTAATAGTTGAAACTTCACTAGGAGCTAAACACTAGGAGGAGCAGCAAAAGCACTCCTTGAGCATAGCAGAAACGGGTGATAGACTTATCACCATCGGATCGCCCAGCAAAGGGAAAGAAAATTGTATTTGAACCAGAGCATGGAGAGAAATGAATTTTGAATGTAGAGCCCTTTGTTGTATGCCTACATGGAAATTTTGTACATATTTTGTATTGGATATATTTGACATTGTATGCCTATATGGCATTCTCGTAAGCCTATATGGCTATTTTGTCACTATATTTTATACTTATATCGACATATATTGATGTATGCGTGCATGGATATTTGCTTAATACAAATCTTTTTTATTGATGGTGTGCATATTTGCATTATAAATTCATGGTTCAATAGATATGAGTTACGTGTATTCAAGTGTATACTTTACAACTTATGCACATATACTTTTTGACTTACATGTGAACATCGAAAATGTGAAAATTTCTCTGTTTGGAAGTCAAACGTAAGCCAAATTTGCAATTCTCAGTTCTTGCATACTTGATCTTATGGACTTATTCCTTCCTAGCATATATTGTGAATATTTCTCATTTGGTGCAAAAGACAGATTCCTCATTTTTGAACCACTCATAACAAAGAGTTTCACAATAAGACTTTAGCATTGGAACACTACTCCATACTTCTCTTGTCTAGACCATAAAGGATTGAAAATTCTTAATTTGATGCAATGATAGTCTTGAGATAAGAATTTATATAACCATGCCTATTTTGAAACTTTGCATCTAATACTGCATCAACAAGAACTTAAGAAGTGTTGCATAAGAGTGTTAGGTTTGATAGGCCTTCTCTTCCCTAAGGGAGGAGAGCCTGCATCTTGAATTTTGAACAAAATTTTAAGAAGTAAAAATTTTACCTAAAAGCTTCAAACCTAGATGGCATATTTGGCTAAGTCTATCTTGAAAATTATCAATACGTTCAAACTCTAAAGGAGATTCTCCCTAAAAAGCAAACTTTACCCTTTTTCCCAAGGAAAGAAATTGCAACAAGTTGCATGTGATTTATCTTATTTCTTTCTCACAATTCCTGGTCAATCATTCATGGCTCAGGATAGTTCCATTCCAAGGCAAGGACACCCAAAAAATCACTGAGATTCTTCTACGATCTGCAAGAAAAAAGTTTTGGCTTTGCCTTCCACACAAAAAAATGTTCACACTTTTCAGATTGATCAATGATCAATAACGGCTGATTGTAAACACTTGACATTTTTTATGTTTGAATTTTAATTTATAATTTTGTATCATGGCATTTGAGTAGATCACTAATATTTTAATATTTCACTATGAAAGTGGTGGTGCATTTTTGCTATGTTATTTGACTATTAATATGGTGGTTTATTTTGAACTTGATTACTGCTGAAAATATGTATATATTTCTGATATTTATATGTTTTTGTATTACTGAACCCAAAACGAACCCAACTCCCAAAAAGACAATTCCTGAACTGGTGAACTGGGTTCTCAAACCCGATCCTGAACCCAAAACCAAACTGGTAACTTAGTAAAAAATAGATTAGTTTATATTCATAACGTTGATTACATTACATTGCACATCTTTCAAACTCAAAGCATTGCTTCACATTTCATAACTAATAACTAGATGTTGATAGATGACAAAATTTCAATTACAATATAGTTTTTACAATGTCAACCTAAGTAGTTATGCAATTACTTCACATTGCATAACTAATAACTAGGAGCAGCTACCAATTGCATTTGGTTGTCATGGAATTCTATGAGATCACATTTCTTTGAGGCATTTTTTCAAACAGTTCACTGCCTTGTCTATACTACCACATTTTTCATACATGTCTATCAAAACATTTTGTCAAATAGTTCAAGTGTTGCATTGTTGCTATGGCTGAAAGCCTAAAACAATTGCTTTCAAACAAGCTATGGATGCTTGGAAAAAATCTATCAAAAGCATAATAGTAAGCAATATCATAGACAAGGCAGTGAAATCTTTGAAAAAATTCCTCAAAGAAATGAGGTCTCATAACCTGATGGAATGCCATGACAATCAAATGATTGTCATGGTATTCCATCAGGTTATGAGACCTCATTTCTTTGAGGAATTTTTTCAAAGATTTCACTGCCTTTTCTATGATATTGCTTACTATTATGCTTTATTTTTCATACATGTCTATCAAAGCATTTTATCAAATAGTTCATTGCCTTGCTACTATAGCTAAAATCCTAAAACAGGTGCTTTCGAACAAGCTGTGGATGCTTAGAAAAAATGTATCATAGCATAATAGTAAGCAATAGCATAGACAAGGGAATGAACTATTTGAAAAAAATGCCTCAAATAAATGTGGTCTCATGGTGGTGGAATGCCATGACAAGAAAATTGTTGTGGATTGTCATGGCATTCCATCACCATGAGACCACATTTCTTTGAGGCATTTCTTCAAACAATTCGTTGCCTTGTCTATTCTACTACATTTATCATACATGTTTACCAAATAATTTTATCAAATAGTTTGCTTCCTTGTTGTTATGGCTAAAAGCCTAAAATAGGTGCTTCCAAAAAAGCTATGGATGCTTGGAAAAAATCTATCAAAGCATAGTAATAAGCAATAACATAGAAAAGGTAGCAAACTGTTTGAAAAAAAGCCTCAAAGAAATGTTGTCTCAATGGTGATGGAATACCATGACAATCCATAGCAATTTTCTTGTCATGGCATTCGTCATGCCATTCCATCACCATGAAATCACATTTCTTTGAGGCATTTTTTCAAAGAGTTCACTGCCTTGTCTATGCTAATGCATTTTTTATACATGTCTATCAAAGCATTTTATCAAATAGTTCATTGCCTTGCTGCTATGGCTAAAAGCCTAAAACAGGTGCTTTCGAACAAGCTATGGATGCTTAGAAAAAAATTATCATAGCATAATAGTAAGCAATAGCATAGACAAGGGAATGAACTGTTTGAAAAAAATGCCTAAAACAAATGTGGTCTCATGGTGATGGAATGCCATGACAAGCAAATTGTTGTGGATTGTCATGGCATTCCATCACCATGAGACCACATTTCTTTGAGGCATTTCTTTAAATAGTTCATTGCCTTGTCTATGCTACTACATTTATCATACATTTTTACCAAAGCATTTTATCAAATAGTTCACTTCCTTGTTGCTATGGCTAAAGGCCTAAAATAGGTTCTTCCAAAAAAGCTATGGATGCATGGAAAAAATCTATCAAAGCATAGTAATAAGCAATAGCATAGAAAAGGAAGCAAACTATTTGGAAAAAAGCCTCAAAGAAATATGGTCTCAATGGTGATGGAATGCCATGACAATCCATAGCAATTTTCTTGTCATGGCATTCGTCATGCCATTCCATCACCATGAAACCACATTTCTTTGAGGCATTTTTTCAAAGAGTTCACTGCCTTGTCTATGCTAACACATTTTTCATACATGTCTATCAAAGAATTTTATCAAACAATTCATTGCCTTGCTGCTATGGCTAAAATCCTAAAATAGGTGCTTTCGAACAAGCTGTGGATGCTTAGAAAAAATTTATCATAGCATAATAGTAAGCAATAGCATAGACAAGGGAATGAACTGTTTGAAAAAAATGCCTCAAAAAAATGTGGTCTCATGGTGGTGGAATTCCATGACAAGAAAATTGTTCTGGATTAAAATGGCATTCCATCACCATGAGACCACATTTCTTTGAGGTATTTTTTCAAATAGTTCGCTACTTTGTCTATTCTACTACATTTATCATAAATGTTTACCAAAGCATTTTATCAAACAGTTCACTTCCTTGTTGCTATGGCTAAAAGCCTAAAATAGGTGCTTCCAAAAAAGCTATGGATGCTTGGAAAAAATATATCACAGCATACTAATAAGCAATAGCATAGAAAAGGCAGCAAGCTATTTTAAAAAAAGCCTCAAAGAAATGTGGTCTCAATGGTGATGGAATGTCATGACAATCCATAGAAATTTTCTTGTCATGGCATTCATCATGCCATTCCATCACCATGAAACCACAATTCTTTGAGGCATTTTTTCAAAGAGTTCACTGCCTTGTCTATGCTAACACATTTTTCATACATGTCTATCAAAGCATTTTATCAAACAGTTCATTGCCTTGCTGCTATGGCTCAAATCCTAAAATAGGTGCTTTCGAACAAGCTGTGGATGCTTAAAAAAAATTATCATAGCATAATAGTAAGCAATAGCATAGACAAGGGAATGAACTGTTTGAAAAAAATGTGTCAAAAAAATGTGGTCTCATGGTGGTGGAATTCCATGACAAGCAAATTGTTCTGGATTGAAATGGCATTCCATCACCATGAGACCAAATTTCTTTGAGGCATTTTTTCAAACAGTTCGCTACCTTGTCTATTCTACTACATTTATCATACATGTTTACCAAAGCATTTTATCAAATAGTTCGCTTCCTTGTTGCTATGGCTAAAATCCTAAAATAGGTGCTTCCAAAAAAGCTATGGATGCTTGGAAAAAATCTATCAAAGAATACTAATAAGCAATAGCATAGAAAAGGTAGCAAACTTATTTGAAAAAAAGCCTCAAAGAAATGTGGTCTCAATGGTGATGGAATGCCATGACAATCCATAGCAATTTGTTGTCATGGCATTCGTCATGCCATTCCATCACCATGAGACCACATTTCTTTGAGGCATTTTTTCAAACAGTTCCTGCCTTGTCTATGCTACTACATCTATCATACATGTTTACCAAAGAATTTTATCAAAGAGTTCACTTCCTTGTTGCTATGGCTAAAAGCCTAAAAAGGTGCTTCAAAAAAGCTATGGATGCTTGGAAAAAATCTATCAAAGCATACTAATAAGCAATAGCATAGAAAAGGTAGCAAATTGTTTGAAAAAATCCTCAAATAAATGTGGTCTCAATGGTGATGGAATGCCATGACAATCCATAGCAATTTTCTTGTCATGGAATTCGTCATGCCATTCCATCACCATGAAACCACATTTCTTTGAGGCATTTTTTCAAAGAGTTCACTGCCTTGTCTATGCTAACACATTTTTCATACATGTCTATCAAAGCATTTTATCAAACAGTTCATTTCCTTGCTGCTGTGGCTAAAATTCTAAAGCAGGTGCTTTTGAACAAGCTATGGATGCTTGGAAAAAATCTATCAAAGCATAATAGTAAGCAACAAGTTGATGCAATACAAAGATTGCCAAACCAATCAACAACTCAGGGGACTCTTGTCCCAAACTCATCTTGGAGAAGATCAAACAAAATTTCAACATTTCATAAGAAATCTACTTTTCATCCACTCAAATTAGTTTATCATTCATCATTCATCCTTCCACAAATTTGTATTCCAATTGACTCATTCAAAGAAAAAAACCATTTTAGAAAACTTTGATTCAATCAATTAGATCAACATGCATTTTAAAAACACCATTTTCAACAAGGCACTCTTCCATTCAATCAATTCATTCAACTTGTCCCAAATAGTCAATCCATCATTACAATTGGATTTCAAACTTTTACCAAACCATCAAGCACTGTGAACGTCATTATTACAACTGATACAAATCAAGAACTTGTTGTCTTAACTTTGTTCTGATTGAACTTACAATTTCATGTATTATTTTACACCAAGTCTCCTCACTATCCAACTGTCAAAACAACATATCTCACTTCTTAACCCTGTCCAAGACTCCATACATCCCTGACACCATTACTTGGACAACATTATCCCAAAATCAACTCACCAATCATTGTTAGGTCAAACTTCTATTCTCTTAGTAGTCAAGGCACTACTTCTCAATGAGACATTCATGCCCTAAATAGGGTAAACCAGACACATTAGTTTCAAAATCCAAGATCCAAAACACTTTTAGAGACCTCTTGATGCCCATGTCCTCATATGAAAAATTGAGAATAACTTATATTGAAGAAATAAGCAGTTTTTAGTCTAAACATTGTCAAAAAGGCTACTAAAATAGGCTTGATTTTCAAAGAAGACCCCCTTCAAACATTCCCAAAACACTTAAAACCTAAAAGTAGTCATTAGACATAACAAAAAATTCCCAATTTATCCATTTTTCAGGGATTAAAAGACTCCTTTTGACAGTATATTGACAAACCCTTGTTTATAGGGTGAAAAACTCAAAAATCAATGAGGGTTTCCTATGTAGTAGCAGCTCCTTTAAGGTATTCTTGCTTTTTCATCCACTCACAAACATCAAAACATTAAAAATAACCTATCCCTAACCTACTCCACCAATCTACCTGACCTACATTGGTGGAGTAGTGTGGAAATGCCTTATAAGACACTCAAAACTCAATGCATAGGATTTCAGACCAAGCCATAAGAAGAATGCTCAAACAAACATTAAATTTAATGGATTCCTTCCCAAATGGATGCAAACAAATGGTGATTCTCCAACCTACTGGAAACAATCTAAATTTGAACCCTAAACTCTTGCACAATCCATACAAGTTAAGAAACAACTAAAAAACACAGAAAATAAGCTAAAATAGGGAACTCTTTGTTAATTTAATTCTTCCATAATACAATGATCTCTTTGCTCAGCCTTTACAATGCTTTTAAAGAAGTTTCCAACCATCAAATATCTCTTTTTCTTCCTTGAACAACCTATGGCTCGTCCTCTTCCTTGATTTTCTTGTTTTGTCTCTTCACATTCTTTCTTTTTCTCTCTTTTACATATTTAGCATTTTGACAATATTACACTTTGTGCTTTTTCATGTCTTGATTACATTTAATTTTGGCATTACATGGACTTAAATACATTTTTGACAACTTAGCATTTTGAAGGCATTACATGACCTAGGTGTTCCTACACCACAAGCTATGGTCTCATGGTTTTTTTTCACATCAACATGATTTGATTCACATTTTTTTCATGTGAAAATCAGCTTGAACTAGATTTTGTATTATGGAGCTATATTAAGTTGCCACTTCAAAAAAAAATGTAACAAGGATACAAAATAATGTTTGAGACTACAAGAAGGCATCAAAATGGCTAGTGTACTAAACAAATTCTTATGATTTACGAATAATATTGATAACTCTACTCAGTTGGCTTCTTTTTTCAAAATCATACAAATTGAACCCTAGCATCAATAGACTCTATATATCAAGCTACCACAATTCAAGTTACATCAGGCCCATATCATCGAGATACAGCCTGAACAATAAGAGGAATGGCCTATTTCAACATACTACACTCAAACCCTTAAGGGATCGATTCGGTTGAACATAGCTCAGAGCGATTCCACATGTTCGGGTGCGAAAGAGGACCATGCCTAGCATAAACATGCCTACTTGGATGCGTTGGAACAATTTGTTTGGTCACATGAGTTGTAGAAAAAAAATTGCACCACCTTGCAACTTTCCACTACTTGCATTTGACACTTTTTCTATCAATGAAAAATTGGACACCACAGGTAAACCACTCTGAGATAACAAAAACCAAGAGATTTTATTGTAGAGGGGCCCAACATGATCCCACAAGACCAGACAAGAATTTTATAAGCATCATGGTGTCTGAGTAACCTCATGTTGAAGTTTTCATCCATTTTTCCCTTTAGAACTTTAAGGGATTGATCTAGTTGAACGTAGCTCAGAGTGATTCCGCATGTTTGGATGGGAAAGAGACCATGCCTAGCATAAAAATTCCTATTCAGATACCTTGGAATAGTCTGTTTGGTCACACGAGTTGCATAACAAAAATTGCACCACTTTGCAACTTTCCACTGCTTCCATTTGACACTTTTTCCATCAACTAAAAACTTGACACTATGGGAAAACCACTCTGAGATAATGAAAACTGAGAGAGGTTATTGTAGAGGGGCCCAACATGATCCCATAGGATCAGATGAAAAGTTTATAAGCATCACGATGTCTGAGTAACCTAGTGCTGAAGTTTGTAGCCATTTTGCCCTTTGGACCCTTAAGGGATCCATCTAGTTGAACGTAGCTCAGAGCGATTCTGCATGTTTGGGTGTGAAAGAGGACCATGCCTAGCATAAAAATTTCTATTCAGATGCATTGGAATAGTCCATTTTGTCACACGAGTTGCAAAACGAAAATTGCACCACTTTGCAACTTTCCACTGCTTCCATTTGACACTTTTTCCATCAACTGAAAACTGGACACTACGGGAAAGCCACTCTGAGATAATGAAAACCGAGAGAGGTTATTGTAGAGGGGCCCAACTTGATCTCATAGGATTAGACAAGAAGTTTATAAGCATCACGGTGTCCGAGTAACCTCATGCTGAAATTTGTAGACATTTTTCCTTTTAGACCCTTAAGAGATTGATTTGGTTGAACGTAGCTCCGAGCGATTCCATATGTTTGGGTGTGAAAAAGGACCATGCTTAGCATAAAAATTCCTATTCAGATGTGTTGGAATAGTCCATTTGGTCACAGGAGTTGCAGAATGAAAATTGCACCACTTTGCAACTTTCCATTAGTTCCATTTGACACTTTTTTCATCAACTGAAAACTAGACACTACGGGAAAACCACTCTGAGATAATGAAAACTGAGAGAGGTTATTGTAAAGGGGTCCAACACAATTTCATAGGATCATATGAGAAGTTTACAAGAATCACGGTGTCTGAGTAAGCTCATGCTGAAGTTTGCAGCCATTTTGCCCTTTGGACCCTTAAGGGAACGATCTGGTTGAACGTGGTTCAGAGTGATTCCGCATGTTTGGGTATGAAAGAGGACCATTCCTAGCATAAACATGCCTATTTAGATGTGTTGGAATAGTTTCTTTGGTCACACGAGTTGCAGAACTAAAATTGCACCACTTTCCAACTTTCCATTGCTTCCATTTGACACTTTTTCCATCAACTAAAAACTGCACACTATGGGAAAACCACTCTGAGATAACAAAAATTGAGAGAGGATATTGTAGAGGGGCCCAACATGATCCCATGGGATTAGACGAGAAGTTTATAAGCATCACGGTGTCTGAGTAACCTCGTGTTGAAGTTTGCAGCCATTTTGCCCTTTGGACCCTTAAGGGATTGATCTGGTTGAACGTAGCTCGAAGCGATTCCGCTTGTTTGGCTGTGAAATAGGACAATGCGTAGCGTAAAAATTCCTATTTAGATGCATTGGAATAGTCTGTTTGGTCACACAAGTTGCAGAATGAAAATTGCAGCACTTTACAACTTTCCACTACTTCCATTTGACACTTTTTTCATCAACTAAAAAACTTGACACTACAGGAAAACCACTTTGAGATAACAAAAACCAAGAGAGGTTATTGTAGAGAGGCCCAACATGATATCATAGGATCAGACTAGAATTTTATAAGCATCACGATGTCTGAGTAACCTCATGCTAAATTTTGCAGCCATTTTTCCCTTTGGACCCGTAAGGGATCGATCTGGTTGAATGTAGCTCGGAGTGATTCCGTGTGTTTGGGTGTGAAAGAGGACCATGCCTAGCATAAACATGCCTATTTAGACACATTGAAATAGTTCGTATGGTCACACAAGTTGCAAAATGAAAATTGCACCACTTTCCACTGCTTCTATTTGACACTTTTTCCATCAACTGAAAACTAGACACTACAAGAAAACCACTCTGATATAATGAAAACCAAGATAGGTTATTGTAGAGGGGCCCAAAGTGATCTCATAGGATCATATAAGAAGTTTATAAGAATCATGGTTTTTGAGTAACTTCATGCTAAAGTTTGTACCCATTTTTCCCTTTGGACCCTTAAGGGATCGATCTATTTGAACGTAGTTTGGAGCGATTCCGCATGTTTGGGTGTGAAAGAGGACCATGCCTAGTGTAAAAATTCCTATTCAGATGCATTGGAACAATCCATTTGGTCACATGAGTTGTAGAACGAAAATTGCACCACTTTGCAACTTTCCATTGCTTCCATTTGACACTTTTTCCATCAACTGAAAACTGGACACTATGGGAAAACCACTCCGAGATAATGAAAACCTAGAGAGGTTATTGTAGAGGGGCCCAACATGATCTCATAGGATCATATGAGAATTTTATAAGCATCACGGTGTCTGAGTAACCTCACGCTGAAGTTTGTAGCCATTTTGCCCTTTGGACCCTTGAGGGATCGATCTGGTTGAACGTAGCTCAGAGCGATTCTGTGTGTTTGGGTGTGAAAGAGGACCATGCCTAGCATAAAAATTCCTATTCAGATGTGTTGGAATAGTCCATTTGGTCACATGAGTTACAGAATAAAAATTGCACCACTTTGCAACTTTCCACTATTTTCATTTGACACTTTTTCCATCAACTAAAAACTGGACACTATGGGAAAACCACTCTGAGATAACGAAAACCGAGAGAGGTTATTATAGAGGGGCCCAACATAATCCCATAGGATCAGATGAGAAGTTTATAAGCATCATGGTGTCCAAGTAACCTTGTGCTGAAGTTTGCAGCCATTTTTCCCTTTGGACCCTTAAGGGATCGATCTGGTTGAACGTAGCTCGAAGTGATTCCATGTGTTTGGGTGTGAAAGAGGACCATGCTTAGCGTAAACATGCCTAATCAGACATGTTGGAACAGTTTGTTTGGTCACACGAGTTGTAGAAAGCTAAAAGAAAGCTAAAACACCTTCTTACAACACTGTTTAATCATATTTCACAATTATTTTGACAATGTCTCTTGATCTTCCCCAACGCATATGCTTGCCTTTTGAACTTCTGTCTTTCTGTCTTCCACTAAAATTGCCAATTTTGGCTTTTGAAGTTTTTACAACTTTTGCATTTTGCAATTTTTCAATATTTCTTATGCAACTCTTTAAAGACTCCTTGCTAAGACTCACATTACATGATAAATGGTCTGTAAAGCCTTATTTAACACAAATAACCCTAAAACACTTAAATTACAAGGTTCACCACATGAATCCCCTTATTGAACAACTTCTTTACATCATGACTCAATTGACCTAATACATACAAAAATGGTATTGAATCCTTATTAAATGAAATAGAATGACCTCAAACCATCTAAGAACACCCTAAATGATCAAATGACCAAATAATAGAAACCACAAGGGTTCAAGTGTTCAAAAGATGGAGTTAGTGCTCCTTCTTTCAAAAGTATGATTTCCAACAACATACAATGTTCACAGGACCTTTTTGAAGGCATATCAACCTCCTCAATTG
The DNA here is from genome assembly GCA_007258455.2 of Sequoia sempervirens. NCBI lineage: Eukaryota > Viridiplantae > Streptophyta > Pinopsida > Cupressales > Cupressaceae > Sequoia > Sequoia sempervirens. Next base: position 529,292,643 of record VDFB02281492.1, on the reverse strand, counting down.
ACTACAACCAATTTTCAACTTCTTTTACAAGTGTGACCCTTCAACTTCTAAGTATTTTCAAAATGACAACTTTTGGTTTGACAACATTACATTGTTATGTGCAACTTTTGGCATATTGATGTAAATGACTCCATACCTAAACTAGTGACCTTATGATGGCCTCATTACATTATCTTGACCCTTACATTACGAATTTACATACATTTTCACTTTTAGGCCATTCAAGGCTTCATTACACCAAATTGACAACATGCTAACATGACATTGCAACCTCATATCCTACCAACCCAGATTGACTTAAAACAATTCCTAATGGCCCTTGTGACCTTATTACAACATTCTTCATGGACTACAAATAAAAATTTACCACTTGACCACCTTGTGGTCCTGATTGTCCATAGTGCTCCTGCACCATAAACACCCTACTATAACCTTACTCCATTGATCTACAAGCCTAATTCAATGGGGTATGCTTTATTTCTTTACTTGACTCTCAAAACCTCAAATTGAAGGTTCCAAACTGAATTTCAGAAAATGTGCTCTAACAGTGGAAAAACTAAATGGATTTTCTTCTAGATGGACTCAAAAGAAATCTAATTCTTTGTATTATCTTAATCTACAAAGGACAAGGCCTAAATCTACTATACAGGCAGTACAAAGCTAACAAAACTGAAAGAAAACATAGAAATTTATGAATAGAGAACTTTTATTGCAAGATTTTGTTCAAATCAGAATTGAGATTTGTCAAGATCATCAAAATAAGGATGTTGAATTGCTTTTTTGGCTGAGATTCTCTTTGATGGCTCAAAAATTAGCATTTTCTGCAAGGAGGGACCAATCAATTTTTACTAGTTTAGTTACAGATACGCAAAGGAAAAGAATAAAAAGAAATAACTCATCCAATCAATGTTTGTCTGGTTACATACAGATACAAAAAGTAAAATAAGATGATAGCATTAGCATCAACCAAATTGACATGTATACAAGTATAAATTAATAAGAATTATTGTGCATATACTTACAAATTAATCCAATGAACCATCCGGGTTTGCTCTACACTTTATTGTGTCAAGTATTGCCTCATGGTCAGACTCATAGACCTTCCACAAGGTCTTGTTCAAAGGTATACCCCCATATTTTCTCAAATGAACATTGGATGCCACAACAAGGTTTGAGTAATGAATAATTTTATCATGCATGTCAAATTCCTTAAATAACCAATGTTTAACACTCTTATGTGGGTACCTTCTCAGCTACATTCTAGTAACAACAACTGAGCCTATAGGATATTCAATGTTTTCTCCATCTATAATTGGGGCTTCCAATTTCTTTTTTGCCTCAACACAACGACACAAGTAATAGTTTGTACCCTCTTCATTTTCTTCATCTCCAATAACTGCATAAACATGCCCTGCATTTATATGTGCAGCCTATCTCTTGAAATTAGTCAACATTATGAATACAGTACAAATTAAGATAACAATATGGAATTTCAAATACTAAGCAAGTAGATATATTACTTGGTTGAACTAGATCCGATACATGGTCAAAGTTGACCGATGATTCGATCTGTGTTAGTTCCAATGCCATCGGAGGGCGATACATGTGAAGTGGGCTAAGATAACTTGTCAACCATTTTTCAACCCACTACCCTGACTCACAATCATTCCAGGCTTGCATTGTACATGAATAACAAAAGCATGCCATCTTACGTGTATCGATACTTCATAAACCTACATTTGAGCTAAGGAAAGAGTGCAACTCACTCGATCCTATTAGTGTACAAAAATCCTCATATGGTGCAATGTTAGTATCATCCATCAACCAAAAAAATATATGAACTGAAGACGTACCTTCATTACCTGGACCCATCGAACCATTACACCACTCGACGATTGATCTTGCATTTGTCAACTGTGCACTGTCTTTATACTTCAACTCTTCTTGTGCTAATGCTCTTTTCACGCATTCTCCTGCATCATCATGCTCCCCCTTTCAATGTCCGGCCTCAAAAAAGTTCCACATATGTTGAACACGTGTAGTGAGATGCATCCTACATAACCAGTAGAACATGCACGCGTTTTTGAACTGTGTTGCATAGTTATCTGACCATATTATATGTCGATCGTATGATATGCCCCTCTGAGCCAAATGATTGTAGAACATCTAGAAGCAACCTTGCACAAACTTTGGAGAATGTGTACGATCATCACTAATATAAAAGTGATACTCCCTCAATACCTTCCTTTCATCCTCTATATTGTCAGCTGCATGTATGAATGCTATGTGCACAAATATCAAAACCTGTGTGGAGTTGTAATACTATGACTGCACCTCACGCTGTGGTTGTAGAGTGTAGTTCTCTACAAATTCAACCACTGATACTATGCTACCAAGTGGAAAGGTGTCCTTG
>VDFB02281492.1:529250156-529290130 GCA_007258455.2 Sequoia sempervirens | reverse complement strand
TCCCACTCTCTACCACCCTCTCCCACTCTCCCACCCTCTCTCACTCTCCCACCCTCTCTTTCCCTCTCTCCCATAAGCATAAATACATACATATAGGCATACATACATGCATGCATACATACATACATACATGACACACCAGCATACATATACATAAAAATATATGAACAAACATTCAAAAAAATGGCATTTAACTAAAGGAATAAATAACACAAGCACATTATTTGTTGCTAGAAATACTCCATGGGGAAGGAAAAGTGAAAAATAAGAAATAACGCGAGTGCGTTATAACACACTTGCTTTATTTATTGCTTTGGGAATCCTCGAGCCTTAGCTTTGGTATTTTCCTTGGAATACCAACCCAAAGGTTTGGAGGGCATTCCCAATGACCACAGACGTGTTTTTTGCAAATTCTACAATTTTTCACAAAATCGAGTTCGTGCTCACCGTCAGGATTGCATTTGGTTCATTATCGACAAAATTGAACACATGGGTAATGCTAAATTCTCTCTTAGCTTTCCAATGATATAATTTTTTTCACTTTTTGATAATGTGAGACCATTCATCCATAATTTTTTCTATTTGTATGTCTGTTTTTTGTCAAAAAGCAGTGTTTGGCTTTTTTTTCGTTATAAATTAACCATTCATTGAAATTTCAAATAAATTACATTTTTAGAAACTAGACTCCATTCTACAAATTTTAAAAAATAAAAATTGAAAAAAATCTATTACTTTCCAAAATTTGTAGGGGGAGCACGGCCAAAATTCTACTTTTGTAGGAAGTGCCCACTTAGAAAATTAGTAAAAAATTATCAAAAAAATTGTGCATCAACTAGATGTTGTTAGCTAACTTCTGACTGTAGTGATTTTAAAAATACTAAAAAAAAATTCACCATGATTAGGTCGTACAAGAGTTTCTATGTTATGTTTTTTTGACAAAAACAACGCCAATTTGTGTACATCCCTTTGTTGAACCCCTTAATCTCAACCATTTTCAAAATAAATTAGTAGTTTAGAAAGTAGACTTAGAGCATTTCGATCCTTGTTTCTGTTCCATCTCAAAATTTTGAGTGTAACTATTCTCAATTTCACATCCAAGGTCAGCATTTCCTGATTTCAGAAAAAAAGTGGCCGCTTAAGCTCCCTTTTTGGGAACCATCTTGGTGCACTTACCCTCCACTTATTCGATATCCTCATTGTTTATTTCTTCCCCTTGAGTGTTTTTGAGACTAGGAATAGGGATTTCTTCTGCATCATCCATACTGCTAGGGATCTCACTATTTTTAGGTTCAATGTTGGGAGTTTCGATATTGAAAGTTTCACTACTTGGAATTCCTATGTTTTCTATTTCAAAGTTCCTTGTCCTTGAGTCTTCTCTTTTGTGATCTCATTTGGATGGGCATACAAGTGTTATGATTTAGACTAAGCTTTGATCTAAGTTTGAAATAGTGCCAAGGATTACAACTAACTCAAATAGAATGACAAATTCTATTGATTAGACTAGGTTTGATTTGATTGCATAACCTAGTTTCATGATTAAAGGATGACAAATCCAGAAGATGAAACTTGGTTGTACAAACAAAGATGTGATGGATATTGATGATTTAGGCACCTTGAAATTTTTAGATCTAGGTTTAGTTTGAAAATTTCCACTTGTATAGGTCCATTTCGACAATGTTTAGACTTCTAAGGTATCTAAGGAACGATCTTGGACTCAAAGTTTTGACTCAAGAGGTGTAATTAAGGTACTCAAAACGTTGGAAAAGTCTAGGATTTTGACAATAGTACATCATGTATAACTCTAGATTGTTTTTACAAGCTCTCTTGTAAAAATTGAAGGTTAACCTCTCTCTAAAGTTGTAGAGCATAGACAAATGTCTTTGATGTTATTTTGGACTAAGAGGTTTGATCTTTGGTTTTCTAATCTTGACTTTCAGGAAATCATCATGTAAACCACATATTTTGACTCTGTTTTTCCTAAGGAAAGGTAGAACACAGCTGAAAGGACTAATTTTCTAAAGATGGATGGACCTAAGTTACTGACTTGTCTACCTCAATGAATGTATTTCTGAATCAAGGTTTTCACTTTCAAAAAGTAACATTTTTTATGGTGTTTTGTTTGAGTTTCATTTTGAAGACACATCAAGAAAAATATACACTCCTAAGGGTGTGTAAGACTATATTCTTTTAGATTCCACATGGGTTTTACCCCAATTGCACTATCTTTAGCGGGTGAATTCAGAAGCTTGGTTGCACAGGCTCCCCCTTACAATGCACTCTCTTCTTAGGCAAACCAAGCTTCCAGTCCCCATGAAACTCCCATGGTGAACCGATCACCTCTACTAAAAATTGCAAGAATGTGGATGCCTTGGCAACGACCGTTGCTGCACCAAAGAATAGATAAAGGATTTTGGAAAATATACAAGGGTTTTAATGTGGGCATTCCATTCACGGGGGACAATCCATGTTGTGAGAGTCATTTTCGATCCATCTCATTGGAATCATCCTAGTGATACTTGAAATTTCCTCAAGTATCCACATTTATATCCCAGTTGGAAGTCGCTTGGCTTTAGCGTGTTACGAGTTGGGTCGTTCCCTTGGGTGATTACCTTTTTCCCACAAGGTAGGCCCTCTAGGATAAACAAAAGCAAGCAAGTATACCCATAGTTCAATCAATCTTTATTTCACATGAATAAAGAGAGAACTCATGTGATATACTCCACTTACACTCGCACATAAATAAGAATGGGTCTAGCTTTTTGGATCACCTAGTTAAGGGGAGAGCATATGCCTACCATTAATCACATACAAAAGACATGGCATTCATTAACCCATTAATTAAGCTATGTTCCTAACTTAACCAAAAGGAAACATGATGTTCATTATCCCTTTACTTAAGTTACGTTCCTATCTTAACCAAAGGAAACAAGTAAATAACATCTATCCCCTACAATATGTTAGTAGTTTATGTTTTGAGTCTTTGACAATGAATCTGCGAAAACCTGCAAATGTACAACACAAAATGTGAATTTCAGATTTTGGTGACAAGCTACAAGAGGCACCAAAACAGAGACAAGAGGCACCAAAACAGAGACAAGAGGCACCAAAATAGAGACAAAAATCTCAAAAATAGAGTTAGACAAGCTAGAACTCCCTGAAACAGTTTGCAAGAGGCGCCAAAATAGGTGCAAGAGGTGCCAAAACTCTAGAAATAGTGCATAATGGTCTCAAAATGGGTGAAAATGGTCTCTAAACTGTCTGCAAGAGGCACCAAAACTCAAGCAAGAGGTGCCAAAATAGGTGCAAGAGGTGCCAAAACTCTAAAAGGTCCAAAATGGTCCCAGAATAGGTGAAAATAGTCTCAGAACAACTTGTAAGAGGCACCAAAATAGGTGAAAGAGGTGCCAAAAATCTCAGAACAAGCCAAAATGGTCTCAAAACATATGAAAATGGTCTCTGAACTATCTGAAGGAGGTGCCAAAATAGATACAAGAGGCGCCAAAACTCTAAAAATAGCCCAAAAATGCCTCAAAATAGCTTAAAATTGCCTCCAAACGTGTGCAAAACATTCCCAAGTCATAAAACTTGAACCTACAATCATGAAATCATAAAAAATGTTAGCAATAAGTGAGGAAAAGGCCTCATAGTGGGCGCCATTTTGTGCATGTGTTGAATGTGGAGAGGATTCTAATGTCAACACAAACCTTAATGAAATGGTTTACATTCAAAGTTTGAAGCAAGTAAAACTACTCTATTCATAATACAATCAAACCTTTAAAATACATATCATTGTCCTCTATTTCTAGGGATTTATTAAACCGTTTGGCCCTCAAATTTCTATGGGCACAAAGGTTGTTAAAATGACTACCTAGAAAACAAGATTTGATGCTTAATATGCAAGCTAAGATGATTTCAATGTGCAACTGTGTGCTGGAATGATTAGTGGTATGCTTCTAAATGAAACAAAATGATGGAAAGGACAATGGATGCAATGATAAACGAAGGATGATGTTGATGATAGATGGACAAGTGGAGATGAGTGAGATGATATGAAACTATATTGAACTATCCATGATTATGCATATGCTCAAATGCAAACATAAAAAAAACTAACCTAAAATGTAACTATGAAGCAATAAATTAATCTAAGATGAGAATGCAAAGTAACACATGATATGAAAACTAAGTATAAGACTTCATGAAAGCTCCAAGCTCCTACGAAAAACCTGCATGGTAACAATACTCAAAGTCTAGATGAAAAATGGCATTATAACACTATTCCAATTTGTATCTCAAAATAGCATTATAACATTACTCAAAAGGTGGATGATAAATGCTAAGGAATGAGGGTGTATTTATCAGGTTTCTCAAGCATTTTGTGAGGTGGCACCTATCAATGGTCTAGATTCGAAGGAGAAATAATAGATGGTGGAGATGAAAGGAATCAGGATGTTGTCCCCTTGACCAAAGACAACATGCCATGTGTGTGGAGAGAATCCTTTGACCAATTGGAAGCATGCCGAATGTATGGGATTCCCAAGTGTGTCAAACAAAGACCCATGTGCTTTAAATTTGTTGGAAGTGTGGGGGAATAAAGCCATGTGCTTTTTCTCATTGGTGGAAGTGTGTGAGGATAACTCTAATTAATAATTAGGCTTATTTATTTTCATGTGACCTTTATGAGGTGGCACACAAAAATTTGTAGAAATGTGCTCTAATTCTTAATCAGGATTAGGGAAGATTCATTAAATAAACATGTTTAGGGTTTTTTTGTTTATTTAATTTAGGAGAATTAAAAGGAAAGTGAACTTGATATAAATAAAGTAAGACCTTATTCATATGTAGTTGAAGTATTAATCAAATATGTTATATTTAATTAATTGAATATGATGACCATTTTTGGGTGTATACATAAAGTAATTCCAAAACCGATTACAAAGAGGCTCACTGCCAAGGGCTCATTTCCCAGATACAAGGCTCACTACCTATAGAAAGCACTCACTATCCAACAAGGAGGATCACTAACTATAGATACAAAATATTATAGAAAAGAATCCATCGCAATGGATTACACACATCCGAAACTTCATTAGAAGAAATGTAGACACCATCAACTCACTGCTTTCATGAATCTAACACATTAAAGTACTATTGCCTCAATTCATTTTCACACACTCTACTTCTCAAATTTGTGGCATGTATTAATCAATCATAGTTCATAACATCTTGAATTGTATTTATACCATCATCAACCTTAGAAACTTTCACCAAGGTCAGATACACACTTCAATTTACAAATTGAAATTAGGTTGGAAAATTGACATTCCTGCGGTGGAAAGGAATGAGAGTGAACTACACCAATAATTAAACAAGACCATAAACAATGTCTCACATCAAACACACACTTCCTTAATTGACACTTAATCTTTGTATGAAGTGTAAACACCAAGTCAGCCAAACCTAATGAAACACAAATGAACTTTGAAGTACACACTTTCCCAACAAGAAGATAACATGCAGAAAACACAACACACTTCACCATACATAGGAGCGCATCTTGGATACCTCTAGATTCATCCGTAGGAAGTGCAACAACCTTCATACACAAAACACCTTCCATCAGTCCATTTGGATTGCATAGACACATACATAAATTCTGAAACTCATCTTCTAGAGTACCAAACCACAAACACCTTTGCTAGAGCATAGACAACATCATTACAATCCTTCTACTAGATCTGAAAGATCTGAAACATTTCTCCCATTCATAAATAAACAAATTTTCCAGACTAGTTCACACACCGGTGAACACAACTTTCACTCTCCATTAAACCAGAAGCCACAATCTAGGAGATATCACCAATAGATTCCCATAAACAACACTTCAGATCCAAACAATCATAAGATCAACACAAAATAAATGCGGAGCACAAACCAAAGAACATTCTGAACACACACAACTCTGTCTTCACTATTTCCTTGGAAACTCACCATACCAACACACCTACAACACCATAAAGATAGCTCCACATGTACTCACAACATCTCAACAGTATCTCAACTATACATGCACAATCTGAAACAACCTATACTATGTTGCCATCAATGACAACAAAACCAAACTTACTCATACTTGCAACAATCTCCCCCGTTGTCATTGATGGCAACAAATGATGTGAAAAACCATCAATGACAACACTCTCCTTTATTTTTGAGATTAGACAACCTACACAACATTCCTGCACTTTGAATACTCTATTTTTTAGCTTCTTTTTCACTACTATTTTTCACATGAATCTCTCTCCCCCTGAGGAGTGCACCTACACATCTCATACTTCAATAATGAAACTTTCTACTCCCCCTATGGAGTAGACCCTATAACTAAGGGAAATTTCTAGGTTAGCAAATTAGAAGCTAAATAAATCAAAACCCAAAGTAAATAATGAAGAAAAAAGGAGGAAAAATATGAAAACAAAGAAATATATCACCTTGATTCTTCAACCTCCATGATTGATCTCTATTACACCTTCTCTATTTGCTACAATATGAAGTTTTCCCTTGGATTTTGTGTGAGCAATATGTGATAATGCCAAGACCAAAGCAAATGTTGAAGGATTTGATGACAAAATGCAATACTATGCAACTATGCAACTAGTAAGCAACTCTAAACTATGACTAATAGTATGCCAAAATTCCAAATAAGAGATGAAGTATGCCTAAGACAAGAGCTAAGATGACATAAAATTGCAAGAGCATGAGAGAGATATGAAATGCAAGATGTGCAAATGAGACCAAAATTGCCATTTTATAGAAAATGTAATTTTTAATGAATGGCCAAGATTGAAGATGGACAAATGCCCTAGAATTAATGGACAAGATTCAATGTGACAACCCACAATTAGGGTTAGGGCAACATTAGGTCAAATTTTAAATGAGTGGACAAGATTCAATTTGAGAAAATCAAATCAAGGGTTGGCAATGCATATGACAAGGAGATAAGAATGGCATAGAAAAAGAGAGAGCTGGAAAATCAAATAATATTAGAAATTACTTGATTTACGGAGGAAAAAAGCTATTCTGAATTAAAAATTAATTTAATTCAAAAGGTGGGGTCATGTGACAGTAAATAATTAATTTGAATTATTTACTAAAAGAGGAAAAATTAGGAAGTGGTACCATTTTAAATAAATAATTTTATTTAAAATGGGGAGAATGCCAAGGTGGATAATAATTAAATAAATTAAAGAATTTATTTAATTATGAGAAGACATTTAAGAATTAATGACGTGTTTAAATAAATAAATAAAATTTATTTATTTAAATAATCAAGAGGAATTAGTGGACAAAGATAATTAAATAAATTAAGAAAATTATTTGATTATGGAGAGACATTAGACAATTAGTGACGTATTTAAATAGGGTGAATAAAGATAATTAAATAATCAAGAGGAATAAAGATATGAATTAATTAAATAATTATGAATTATTTAATTAATAGTTGAAAGTGGACCAAAGGACATAACTAATTATTTCAATTATGCCAGGAAGAAATAGGGTGACAATAGAGCTTGTAGGCCTAGGTCATTTTTATGTGTCTACATTTTGCCCCTCTTTGGACCATAATATAGCTTATCGCATTGTGACAAAGAAATTTTTTTCAGAAACATGCCCCAGCGAAGGTACAAAGTATCTATGCCCTCTTGGGAAAATTTTCAAATTTTAGCCCGGTGACAAAAAAATTTGGAAAGTGTCTTGACAAGTTAATTTGATGACCAGAAAAGTGATGGTGCAAGCAGTTTTAGATTTTGACATGTTTAAGTGGTCAACGAGTCGGTCAAAGGTGGTCAAAAGAGCTTCCAGTAATAAAAAGGTTGAAAAATTGTACTTTGACCCTATACATAGGTTGAAAATGGGGTAAAAGTCAATTCATTTTCACTTTCACACTTGCAAATTTGGAGAGCTCAGAGTGAGGAGAGCACATGTGAAGATGGTGATTCTAGTCACAGAGCACCATGACTACATTGTCAGGACATTCTGACAGCCAAAGGCCGCAGGCCCGTCGGTAAGTACCTCATTCCCACTTTGTACTTTTATCATTTTTCATGCATTTATAGGGTTTTAGGGTAGTTAAACAAATGCGTTGTGATGCATATATGTTTTTGTAAGTTGCATTTGAGGTTGCGTTTGACACATTTGATGCGCCGCAACACAAAAATGAAGGGTCCGTTGGGTTTTCAATTTAGTGCAATGCATTTGTCAAATGTTGAGACACATTCACTGTCTTGTAGCGCAAATGATAAGTTTAGCAACACATTCAAAATATTGTGATGCATTCACGAAGCCAAGTGATGCACTTGATTTGACAATGACACATTTGATAGTGGAGCGACACAACTGATTGAAGATGACACATTTGTGATGCCAAACAACACAAGTGCCTTAGTGCGACACAGTTGTTGTACGGGCAATGCAAATGCCAAACTGTAACGCAAATTAAGTCAACCCGATGCATTTGACTTTGACCAAGGTTGACTAGGGTTGACTTAGCTTTAGACTCACTTTTTTCTTATGTTTAGTTAGATAGATGGTAATAATGATTTGCAAGATTATGCTAACTCTCATTTTGATCTACATACGAGAGTTCAGACCATCTACATATGCATTTCAGGATCAATTGATGGATCAGGAGCGGAGATGACTGATGCAACTAGGGTTGTACTATGTCACCTATATGCCCATTATTCAGGCTAATAGGGGACTACTGATAGCATTGGCTGAGAGATAGAACTCGGAGACCTGTTCCTTCAACTTGCCGATAGGAGAGGCTACGATCACTTTGGAGGATGTGTACCAGATTTTACATAATCTGATCAAAGGAGAGTAGGTGGTGTACGATCCTTAGTGGGGAGTACAGACCATGATAGAGTTATATGAGGCAGATGATGGCATGGGCCTTGGTGTCGATAGGTATGAGATTTAGTGGGAGTACCTAGCTGAGCACTACCCATGGTGGGATGCTATGTTGTGTGCATTGATTGTTGGGGTTTTGATTCTAGATCGTCAGGGACATGGATTGCTAATTGGATGGGGCGATGTGTAAGCCTAGATGTGGTGAGATAGAGTTGTTTTTACATAAGGGCCTTGTCTTCTAGGTATGCTATACCACCAATTACATGAGGTAGCATACAAGGGCGAGAACAGTATTAGCTCTGGCATGACACTAATCATGATTTGGTCCTGGGAACATATTCCTATCTTCCAACCATCTATTCAGAGGCCTTAATTAATAGATGAGATGCCTTATGTGTATTTATATATGGGAGCGCTTAGTAGACTAGGGTTGGAGAGATAGGCTTCTAGTGGTATAGGATAGATACTATGACTGTATTCATCTAGAGGCCATACATAGAGTGTGCATGGTGGGCGGATGAGGGCAATCACTTGCCATTTTGTAGATAGTTTCAGTATTTGATTGGTCACACTATTTAGTCCCAACTAATTATTGAGATGTACTTTCCCCAACAAGTTCTTCGACAGTTTCGTGAGTAGCAGAGTGTGCCCATGGGGACAACAAAGTATGCAAGGACATCATGAGAGCCTGCATGGGGTCTTACTATATCAGTGCCATTTGCTCAGCAATAAATAGATGGATTGGTGGCATAGCCATGGGGATGGAGTGGAGGACCAAAAAATCAAGGGACAACTGTGGATTATGATCTATGGTGGCAGACTCATAGGCCGATTCCCTTAAGGGATCCTGATGCACCAAAACCTATTGACTATTGATCAGTTATCCCAAGGGTCCAGCGAGGAGGATAGAGAGGCATGGGGAGAGGTAGAGATGAAGGCTGAGGAGATGGGGGGAGAGGAGATGGGGGTAGAGGTTGTGGGGATGGGGATGAGATGATGGAGGAGATGGTGGTGGTGGCAGGTGGAGGAGGAGAGGAGGGGATGAATGGAGGTAGACCAAGAGGGTCAGATAGTGAGTTGAGGGAGTACCACTAGAGGCCATTCCCAAGGTTCCATAGGAGGAGGAGAGAGATGAGGGGCCCAGAAAGGAGGGGGTGAGGCAGGAGGATGAGAGGTAGCTAAAGGGAGAGGGGAGACAAGAGGAGGAAGTTATGCCAGAGGGAGAGGGCAGAAAGGAGGTTGAGGTGGAGGGCAGGTAGGAGGAGGTCCGAGAAAAGGTGGAGGTAGAGGTGATATAGCCAGAGGTAGAGGTGCTTGATGTTGGGGGAGGCAAGGAGGGAGTTGGCGATGATGATGATGAGTCAAACATTGGAGAGGAGATGGACAAGGCAGAGAGGCAGCTCCGCGAGAGGATGATTGATGGGCATCTTGATATATCTAGTGTTACACTATTGCCACAAGATGCCACAGTGGATTAACATTTAGCTAAGATGCAATGGAGATTGAATGAGGCCACTGTAGAGATCAACGCCCTACGAGCAGAGCTCGAGGTGACTTAGGTTGAGAGGGTTCAGGTAGAGATCCAGTGGCGAGAGACAGAGAGATGGTGTATCCAGTTTGCACAACTATGTATAGGGATAGTTGTGGATGTGGCTAGGGAGCTTGCTAGGGTCAGCGTGGGTAGAGGATATTACAAGATGCTATATGAGCATGCAGTATCGGCTGACTAAAGAGAGCCTAGGTTATCCAAATCATCTACTAGGATAGGGACAAGGTCAGGGAGTAGCAGTCACAGTCATAGCAGTGTGGGTGGCTCTACTTCCACAGGGCACACATCAGGTCACAGGTCCCATCACTTTCATAGGAATTCCTCTAGTCATAGGTTAGGCCATAGCCATGGGTCATCTGGGTTAGGGCATAGATCAAAGCACAACCAAACTCTAGTGACATATCCATCGGCCTCATAGACTCATGTTGTAGTAGCCTCGCAACCTCATGTCACTGTAGAGATGATGCCATCAGTGTTAGTTCCCTCAGCTTCACAGACACATGCTACCATGTCCTCACAAGTTATGTCAATGCCAGCTACAGGTCATCAGTCACCATGCTCTTCTCCATGGGAGGATGAGGAGAGAACTTCCTAGGACACTTGACATTGTTATCTTGATATCATGTTTCAAACATTATGTTATGACACTTTATTTATTTTTACCATCGAGCTCGCGAGCTCCATTTTTGGGATATCTCATGACTTTATCTTATGACATTATATATATATATTGAGTTTATATATGTGATGTAGTTTTGATGTGACCTATATCCTTTATGTTATGTGATGATGCATTATGTGATGATGATTATGATGATACAACTATGATGACCATATGATTCTTATGTGATGTGATTTATGCATTTATGATTCCTATGATGATGTCTTTTATATGCTATGCCCTGTATGCATTTATGATAGGTATTTATGATGAGATGCCATGATGATGTGATGGTTTTTTTTATGCTTATATTCCATGATGATGATTATATGGATGCATAATGTAAGATAGTAATGGATGCCATGTTTATGATTATGGATGTATTAATGCATGACTATATATGTATGGACAATGCAATCTTATGATGTGATATATGTGTTTGAATGATATGGATGATGTATGCTCCTACATGTTATGTGAATATATACAAACCTAATGCATTGCCTATATGATCATGTATGCACTTATGTTTTTGTATGTCACGAAATATCATCGTGAGATGGATGAGATGAGATGACAAGATAGAAGGAGATGAATGTTAGCACAAAGACCAAATCCTTCAACATTTTACCACAGGACTTAACAAATACTGCTCTTAATCATCATTGGGTGGATTATTGTAATGGCGAAAAATACCATGTTATGACATTGATCAAGGTGTGCAAGGTCATACCATCACATGAGACAAGCAGTCACAGACAAGGATGATCATAACTCATACTAAGGGTGCAATTTTCCTAGTCTTTTTGTCACAACCAATCACAAGGATAAGACAGACAAGAAAGACAAGTCATGAAATGTAATTGACCCTCTAAATCCTGTTACCAGGACATCCTCAAGGAACTAGCAACATGATATCTTGAAAGAGAAAAGACATGCCAATCATCATGATATGTTGTTGCTTCTCTAAATACCATTGTCAGGAAATCATAGAGAAACTAGTAACATGATGAAAGATCTAAGGAAAAATGCCAATATAGTGTTTGCCAAGTGTTTTCCAAGTGTGTTTGAATGTCAAGTGTTTTAATGTCAAGATGCCAGGTTTGATGGTGTCGAGTGCTGAAGGTGTCAGGTTTGACGATATCAAGGTGTTGAATGTCAAAGTTTTCCAAATTTAGGAAGGACACATCCTAAATAATGTCAATGTTGCGAGGATTGATTCTCAAACATCGAGAGGATCCCTCAAAATGTCAAATGATAGTGATGATACCTAGGAAGGATACATCCTAAGGTATGATTAAATGACAAAGACAATTCTCCCAGAAGGACACATCTGAAGAATAAGAAAGATTTGATAGTTTGACTGAGCTTGACCAAAGTTGACTAAATTTGACTTTTGTTGATAGAGTTGACTTGTTTTGACTGAATTGACTTGTATTGACAAAATTGACTACATGTTTGACATGTTGATGTGCTTGATGTGTAAATAATTTTCAGAGCTTGGTTTAGGAGTTTTTTTGTTTTAAAATGACTTGTTTGCAGTGCCATGAACCCTAATGGACTGACCTAGTGTGGCCTCAAGGGCTCATCGAAAGATGGCTTTGCCTACATCATACACTCACAGACCTTGTAGTTCAGCATGACCAATGAATTTGTATTGACGACCAAATATTAAGTCATGATTTTTATTTTGACAAACCTAAAAGGACTGACCTAATGTCTCGAGGGCTCAAAGATGAGCCTTGCCTACATAGCGAATGCATAGAGACAATGTAGTTCGACAAAGGACAAAGATTGACTGACATGATTGAATCGACAAGATACGACTTTGTTCTTGTATTTTTTTGAGATTTTTTTTTTGGTACTTCTTCAGGACGTTTTACAATTTTTAGGTCTTTTTTTAGGACATTTTATTATTTTTAGGTCTTTTTTTAAGACATTTTATGATTTTTAGGTCTTTTTTTAGGACATTTTATGATTTTTAGGTTCTTTTTTAGGACATTTTATGATTTTTAGGTCTTTTTTTAAGACATTTTATTATTTTCAGGTCTTTTTTCATAACATTTTATGATTTTTAGGTCTTTTTTTAAGATATTTTATTATTTTCAGGTCTTTTTTTAGAACATTTTATGATTTTTAGGTCTTTTTTTAAGACATTTTGTGATTGGCAGAACCATGTGTGATACCTACTGCAATCAGGTGATAAAGGAATGCCCCCAGTCAGGTCCCAAACTAGCCAAGTTTGAAGGATGTGTAAAGGACATGCTTGGGGTGATAGATGGATGGTATGTAGGACTTGATGTCAACCACTATTGACCATGAAAGGAATGGTAGGGTCCTATGATGGGATGTCAAGGTGGTGTCAGAAAAATGGGTGTTTATTATGGACTAAGGTAGATAGAGTGATAGTAGATGGCAAAGAAAAACTGACTATACATGACACTTGTTTGCCATGTTTTCACCATGGTACTTATCCAAAGCACTTGTTTACCAGGTTTTCACTGTTGGACGAATTATTTCTTTTTACTATTTTTGTTAGTTTTTATTTTTTTAGTGTCACCAAGATGCCTATTTGCTAGGTTTTCATCAAGGTGATGATTTTTTTATATTTTTCATTTTTTTTGTATTTTTATGGTTTTCAGTCAGACTTTCTGATTCCATGCATAGAACTTTCGAATATGTAGACTATTTATAGGCTCTGTCAATTGTTCACCATTTGGAGTAGCTAGCTGATATGCTCCAAAACCAAAAGAAGACATGATAATGTAAGGACCCAACCAATTTGGTTCAAACTTGCTAGGTTTTTCTCTGTTAGATTGATTTTAAGGATTCTACATAAGGACCAAATCACCAATGTAAAAATTTCTAATCATGACTCTTTTGTTGTAACTGCGATAGAGATGATTCTAATATGCTTGTAAATGATTCAAGGCATTGTGTATGCATTCCTCTAACATTTCCAATTCATGCAGTCATCACTATTTATACTCCTCATCATCAATTAGACCCTTTAAGGAGATTCACAAAGAGGGAATTTCAACCTCGATGGGCAGGATGGCCTTGGCTTCAAAGACTAAGGAAAATGGAGTGGCTCCTATAGGAGTACAGATGCCGATGTGATAAGCCCACATAGTAGGGTTAATTTGAATGTGCCAGTCATGACCAGCGTCATTGATTGTCTTCTTAAGAATTTTGATGATGGTTTTATTAGACGCCCAACCTGACCATTTCCTTGCAGGTAATATGGTGTGGAGAAATGATGTTGGATACAGAAGCGTTCACATGACTTACAAATGTCTTGATTTTTAAAAGGATTCTCATTGTCTATGATGATGGACTGGGGTTAACCATACCGACAGATGATGTAGTTGAGGATAAGTTTAGAAATTTGTTTGTTGGTTATGTATGTAAGGGGGATGGCTTTGATCCACTTAGTGAAGTACTCAATGGTGGTGATAATGAATTAGTGGTTTTTGGAAGAGGTAGGATGGATTTTTCCCATAAGGTCAAGTCCCCATTGTGCAAAGGGCCAAGGAGAAGTAATTGGTTGGAGTTCTTGTGCTAGTGCATGAATCAAATCACTATGTATATGACATTAGCAACATGTCTTGACAAAATCAAGTGCATCCTTTTCCATAGTCAGCCAGTAATACCCAAGTCTTGTGATATTCTTGGCTAAAGTAGGACCTCTCGAATGAGACCCACATATACCCTTATGTACCTCACATAAGGTTGTTCATGCTTTTTCAGTGTCGAGACATCGAAGAAGGGTATTTTCAAAGCTATTGCGATATAGGGTGTCACTGGTGATGGTGTATCAGGCCCCTTTGTAGATAAAGGACTTTTGTTGGTTATTGGATAGGTTAGAGAGAAGGGTCTGGGACTTGAGATAGTCATAGATGTGTTGATACCATGGAGAATTGGGACCAACAAGCTTGCAAACCATCTCTAATTCTGGGATATCGTATGTAGGGACTAAAAGTTATTCCACCAAGAATTCAAACTAAGGCACATTGCTTGGAATGTCTAGGAGAGAGCCAATTATAGCCATTGTGTCTCCTGCTTTGTTTTGTGCCCTCATAATCTATTCAAAAGAAAGCATGTGGAAGTATGACTAGAAACTGTCAACCATTCACTTATAGGGCATTAAATTCTCATCCTTGGTGTCATAGTCATCATTGACTTGGTTGATAACCAACTAAGAATCTCTGAGGACATGCAAATTTTTATTTTCCATTTTATGGCCATTCTGAGTCCTGTGACAAGTGCCTCATATTCTGCAATGTTATTTGCACATGGAAAAGCAATGTGAAATGACTTAGGGATGGTGTCTCCTTGTGGAGTGATAAACAATATTCCTACTCCTAAGGAATGACTAGTATGAGAACCATCAAAGTAAAGTTTCCAAGGTGATTTAGGTGTTGTGTGAAATATGGAATCATCGGGAAAGTCTGCCACCAATGGTGATCACTTTGTACAGGTGCATCTGCTAGTTGATTTGGTATCACTTGTCCCTTTATAGCCTTTCGTTCCACATATTGGATGTCATAGAATCTCAAAATCATGACCCATTTTTCTAGATGATCTATCAATGCTGCGTGACTTAGGAGATATTTTAGGAGATCAATCTTTTCTACCAGATGTGTCATGTGATTCAACATGTAATACCTTAGCTTTTGAGTAGCAAAGACAACTACTAGGCAAGCACATTCAATGGATGTGTAATTCAGCACATATCCGACTAGTATTTGACTGATGTAGTATATAACCCTTTCCTTTTCATCATGGTCGTTTTGTGCCAGTAATGCCCCCAGTGCTGAAGTTGTTGTAGAAATGTATAGAATCAAAGGTTTCCCTTCGATTGGTGGCATTAAAACATATGGTGACAATAGATAATCTTTATTAGTTGGAAGGTCTTTTGACATCTATCTTTCCACACAAAGGGTATACCATTGCACAAAAGATATTGAAATGGTTAACATTTGTCAGCCAATTGTGCCATGAAGCATCAGATAGACTGCAACCTACCTTGCAATGTCCTGAGTTCACTTATTCCTTTTGGTGGAGGCATGTCTGATATGGATTTCACTTTGGTAGGATCAACCTCAATGCTTCTTTGAGAAACTATGTATCCCAAAATTTTCCCTGATGTCATGTCAAAGATGAATTTCTTGGGATTCAAGTGGACTTTGCATTCTTCTAGTCTCTTGAAGATTTTTTCTAACACATTCAAATGATCTTTTCGTGTCAAAGATTTGGCCAAAAGGTCATCCACAAAATATTACATTAGCTTTTGCATCATGTCATGGAATATTGTTGTCATAGCTCTCTAATACATGGCACCATCATTATTGAGACCAAAAGGCATGACGTTCCAATAGTATGTACCCCAAGGACATGTGAATGTTATTTGATGTTGATCTTCAGGGGCAATATGAATCTGATTATAACCCGAGAAACTATCCATGATGGATAACATCTCGTATCTTGCAGTAAGGTAAACTATGATGTCTATGTTTGGTAACGAAAACTCATCCTTTGGACATGCTTTATTAAGGTCCTAAAAACCTATATAGTGCGGATCTGACCATTTGGCTTTGTGACTAGTACAGGATTGGATATCCACTTAGCATAGTCTATTGACTGTATGAATCCCACATCTAGCAATTTCTTGAGTTCCACTTTAACTAATAGGATGATCTGAGGATGAATTGTTCACAACTTTTGATTCACTGGCTTGGTGTTTGGAAGTAGTAGAAAATGGTGTAAGACTAGTTCTGGATCTAACCTAGGAATATCGGCTTAGGACCATGCAAAATTAATTTTACACTCTAAAAATAATTTATGAAATTTAGGTTTCTCTTCTTCTATCAAAGATGCCACAAAGAGAACAATTTTAGGATCTTCTGTTAAGGATATGTTGACTTCCACGGTGCCCTCTATGAGCATTGCCGATCTCTCTTGAGTCACAGGAAGAAAGTCTAGTCCTCCATCTTTGGGTGCCTCAGAGAGGTTTTCACCCATAGATACATCCTTTATTTTTACTTTTATATCGTTAGAAGGTGCCTTTTGGTTTTCACCTAAAGACGTGTCATTTTTTGTTCTATTTTTATTTTTCATTTTATGACTAGAGGATGGAGTAGTATCCCGAAAGTAAGCTGCACAATCTAGGTCAATAGCAAATCTATCCTTGTGATCACCACTTGGTATGCCCTCACATAGTCCCATGAATTCTGCAATGGCCTCAATGTTCTAAAATACGTCCATAATTGGTGGGACTTGTTGGTCCCAATCAATTAGTTGCGGGTAGACTAAGGAGATAATATCATCAATATTGGTGAATGGTGGGGAGGACATGGAAAGCATGTAGATGGACTCAAAGAGGTTAAAGATAAAATTGTCATCATCCAACTCCCAGTCAGATTTTATCCAATATTCTTCTTCACTTGATTCATACTCCTTGTCAAAATAAGGGACAAAATGACTATCATTGGGGTTGGTAGTGTCATGTGAAAATTCAAATGAACTTAAATGGTGATCATTATTGTTAAATGGATAGACAAATATTTCAGAGTTATGACTAATAGGACTAGAAGATGATTTAGACTTGTCATTACTCCTTGAGAAAAAGAGTATCCCAGTCTTCTCGTTTCCTTAGGATCTTAGGATTGCCATTATTCAGTGTTGGACCAATCTTAAACATTTGCCAAAATCTTTCTTTAGAAGGAAGTTCTCCAGGTTCAAATAATAACTCATCAAGGCAATAGTCACTTAGGGATCATTGGGAGCCAAATTCCCATTCATGGGAGTTAGTTTCGGTAAGGGATTCCTCAATTGTCTTGACATTTTCTAAAGCATTCATGCTCTCATTGGAAAGTACATTGGTATGTCAATCATCATTTTTTAGGTATTCCATACCCTAACCCAAGAAATTTTTTCCTTCAGGGAGGCATTATGGGTTCTTGTATTCTAGTCTTATTTTTTGTAAGGCCGCTAGTTCCATCATAGCCTTTTTCCTTCATTATGTCATAGCCTTTCCCGTATATCTAAACTGGTAATGGGGTGAGATATTCTTGGTCCTTATAAATCCATGTTGATATATCCTCAATGTCTTCTTTGCTTATTTCACCCCATTTTATAAAAATGTGTGATGGAGGAACCCTAAAACTTTCCTTAGGCTCCATTCTAAAATAGGGTCGACCATAGACCTTAGGAGACCTGGGTATTTTGGTGATGTAGTAGGACGTACTTAATTTAAATTCTCCATAGTCTAGGTCCTAGATCTTGACATTGGAATCAACCTTCAAAAGTGTGAAGGATGATGATTTGGTGGAAGATGTGGAGGGAGTGGATGTGGATGATGAGGTGAGTGTGGATGGGTCAATGAATTTTGAAAAAGAGGAACTTGGAGCTTCTCAGTTGATGGGAACTTGATGTTCTGAAATACCCCTTAGATTGGTGCAATACTGAAAGGGATCGGGGTCTCCATATATGGTGATTTCAGTGTCATCAAAAGGAAACTTTAGTCATTGATGGTAAGTGTATGGAACGGATTTAAGGGAGTGAATCCAAGGCCAACCAAACAAGATGTTATAGGGTAATTCAAGATCCAGGACTTGGCAAGTTGTGTCTACAATGATTGGAACAACTCTGATAGGAAGAGTGATAACACCTTGAGAGGAACATTCTTCATCATCATATGCCTTTATAACTATGTTGTTTGTAGCGTCTATGAAAGTATCAAAAAATCCTAGAGCCTTAACCAGTTTTAAGGAGTATATGTCCAATCCTGCTTC
Organism: Sequoia sempervirens; assembly: GCA_007258455.2. Lineage (NCBI taxonomy): Eukaryota > Viridiplantae > Streptophyta > Pinopsida > Cupressales > Cupressaceae > Sequoia > Sequoia sempervirens. Next base: position 529,271,214 of record VDFB02281492.1, on the reverse strand, counting down.
ACCATCTACTAAAACTCGTTTGACCTTATGCTAATGGATGAAAACTTCAATGTGTAATGCATCATTATGATTGGACTTTTGTGATGAAAAATCTTGATTTGAAAATGTTACATGATGGGGGTAGTTAGCTATCCCACCATGGCTTCAAACTGGTTGACATCAATGTCTTGAGGGACAAAGGACTCTTGTAAGGTTTTTTCAAGTATAGCCTTATGCACTGGAGAAATGTGTAGCAAATCAAGTATAGAAATTTGAGTAGGTGTCTTGCCTAGTTGATCAATAAGGTTAAATTGTCCCTTAGGTTGTGACTACTTAGTAGATGGGCCTGATTATGATTGCTTAGTGGATGGGCTAGGTATTGTAATTTTTGGTTGCTGAGGAGGTGGAGGACCAGCTATGGTGACTTTGCCACCACAGGTAGTGACATTGCATTCAGGTGCTCTTTTGACAGTTATGGTATTGACATATTCATCATCAATTTAGATGTGATTAATAATAGTTCTACCTAAATAGTCAAATGTAGTACAAGTATACTTGGCCCGGTTATTATTTGTCTTAGGGCCTGACATGGAAGAATTATTCAAACCATGGTCTTGCAATGGATTTTTGTAAATAGTATGCTCAACATTTGATGCAAATTGTGGGCCTCCCAATTTAATTGTGTGATTTTCAATGAGGTCTTGCACAATATTTCTTAGTTGTTGACAAGAGGAGGTCTTATGCCTTTTAGCTCAATGGTAATCACAAAAATTGTTGTCATCCCACCATGATGGTTTAAATTGTCTTGGGTCATATGGCTTAGGGTCCTCTAGTGTGATGAGACCATTTTGAAGGAGCTTCTTAAGGATGTCTTCAATTGGTTCCCCCAAGGCAGTGTATGTACATATTTTCAGGAATTTCCTTGGCTAATAGGGTTGTCCTTGACTTGGACTGTTTTGACTATTTTGGTTATTTTGAATGACATTAGTAGGAGGTGTCGGTGTAGTTGTTGATCTATTTTGTGACTGATCTCCTTTAAGGGTAAGCACTAGACCTATTGTGTTTTCCATCTTAGCATCAACAATTCCATCATTGGTAATGTGTTTATTCTTGACCTGGTATTTACTCTTGTATGTGGATGGGTTCATGTTCATGTTCTTAGGGCCATACTTTAATTCTCCTTTAGTATTAAGGGCCTTGTCAAGTTGGACACCCTTTTCAACTAAGTATGTGAAGGTTGTGCAATAATGAACTTGCAAGTCATATTTCAATGGTCCTAGGAGAGTTTGGACAAACATGTCAACTTTTTCTTTCTTAGGTATGTCAATGTGGCAACAACTTGCTAGAATTCTCCATCTTTGGAAGAGTGGGATAAAAGTTTCACCAACATCTTCTTGTGTAAGTGTGCATAAACTAGTAATGGAGGTCTCTGTGTCAATGTTATAGGCATAATTTTGCACGAATTTTTCTGCAAGTTCATCCCATGATTTTATTCCCTTTTGTAAAGTGGAAAACCATTCAAGTGTGGGGCCTACAAGACTCTTAGCGAAGACTCTTATGTTCATAAGAAATGTCCACACAATTGGTCGTGAATTGTCAAACGTGTTCAATGGGGTTTATCTTGCCCTTGTATTTAGTGAAATTTGGTGCCACATACCGAGGAGGGAATGGTGGCATGTATAAAATTGTGTCGAAAGGGCATGGGCATAGGTTATATGACACGTGTGACTTTTTATTGGACATTTGCATAGTCTCTATTATTTTTTGCAAGTTTTCCACTTGTACTATCATGGCATTGATTATAGGATTGTTTGTTGCATCACACATTGGAGTGATGGGTATCCCATGTGCCCCTATTTGTTGTGAAGAGATGTTCTAATTTTTCTATGGGATGTTTTGTTGTGAGATATATGATGTGTTTTTATTTGAATGTTGTTGGTATTGGAAGTTTTGGTTAGCGACATGTTGATGGGTATGGATGTGTGATGCATATGTAGGAATGTTCCCTCCACCCATATTAGTCAATATTTGTGGGATGTGTTTGCCTTGAATATTTTGATGTCCAAATGAAGTCATATACTATGTATTCTGATTGCCTTGTCCAAATTGGTGAAATTTTTGATGGGGAATTTTTTGTGTTTTTCCCTTGAGAAGTATTGGTATTAAGTTGTGATGATGTGTGGACATTTGGTTGTGGTCCTCTAATAAAAATATGACATTTACTTCCTCCAAAAGGGTTGAATGAAGACCCAATGAAAGGATTTGATGATGATGCTCCCATGGCACTAGATGAAGCTCCAAATAGGGGGTTTGAAGAACTTTCCCCCATTGACAAGGATCCAAAGGTAGCTCCAACTGATTGTGAGGATGTCATTGACATTATTGGCATTGATTGTGACATGGCTTGTGATATAGTTGGTGTCCCTCCAATGGATGTTGCATTGATTGAATTGGAATTGTTTTGATTGGTCATGTCATTAGAGGTGACATTAATGGTGCTTGTAGCAATTTTTGAGGTGGCACCAACAAAGGAATTGCTTGCATTGTTTTGAGGTTGAATAATGTTGGACATGTTGTTTGTATTGTTGTTGTTGGCGTTGCAATCAGGAGAGGCTGGTCTCAAAGTGTTTATGTCAAAGCCACGTGGTAATTTAACCCCTTGGTCCAAGAGCATGGCTAGATATATTTGTGGGTCATGTAAGACCAAATCTTCCACAAAGGAGGCAATGTCAGGATTTTGTGTTGCTGCTTCTAGGTCTTCCATAAACATATGTCCATGTTCATATCTATGCATGAATGATTGAAAGGGGTTGCATGAAGAAGATGGAATATTTATTTCGCTAAAAGTATTGATGAATGTTGTGTCTTGATTCATGTCATTAGAAAAGATGTAAGTGTTGTTGTTGTCTTGTCCAAAATTAGCCATTTGTCTTCTTTTTCATTGAAGCCTAGTCTCAACTATATAAGGAGTTGCTCAAATTAGGAAGAGGATGGAAATGGCCACTAAATGATGACACTATGTTTTTGGGATTTTTGGAATAAGGGATGCAAGTGCAAACTATGATTTTGGATTTTTGTTTATAAAGAATGCAAACACAATATGACAATGTTACCTAAAAGGAAATGACAAAGGACAATGATGACTATTTTTTTGTATTTTTATGAATAAGGTATGCAAAATTATGATTAATATTATTTGAATGTTCTAAGGTATGCAAATGAAAAGGTCTAAATGATTTGGAAGAAGGTTACTCAACCACCCTAAGCTTGATCTATGCCACAATTTGGGTCATCAAAGGACTTACTAATGTGATTAAAGGACAAGATGACAAGATGACAAGGTGAGGTTTCCTAACTAGGCTTTTGAGTTGGAAAGTCTCACAAAAAGGACAATGACTAAAATAAGTTAAGATGACTAAGTCCAATGACCACCAACTCTTGAAGGAAGTGACTTTGCAAAGTATGGTGAGGTTTCCCAAGCCAAAATCCACAAATGAAGTGAAGACTAAAGGACTATTTTATGTCTAAAAATGAAGATGATGGCCCCTAAAAGATACAACTAAAATTTTGCAAAGATAGACCTATGGGTAAATGCAAGATAAAAATGCGAATGATAGAATATTTGAGCAATTTTCTTTTTGGTTTTTTGACAGAGGTTGCTGGAAAAGGATGTTTAATGACAAATTGGAAAAGTTTGGTCTTGGGTTTTAGATTGCAATAGTGATTTGGATTTTTCTAGGAAAATGTGTCATTCCAGGCTGTGAATATGTTGTAGGGCAGTAGATGCATCACAATTTCAGCAAATGCAATTTTACAGATAGCAAATGTGACTCAGAAAAGAAATTACGACATTCTATTAAGTGAATACGGTTTAGGATAGGAAAATGTGTCACCAAGAATAGAAAATGCAGCTTATCAGAGTGAATGTGTCACATAAAAAGGTAAATGCGGTGAAAAATGGAAAATGCATTTCAACAAATGCATTGCAGTAGAATAAGTCAAGTTTGTTTGGAACTTGGCAAGATTTTGAAATTGTCTCAAGTTGAATGTTTTTTTTCAGATCTATGAAACAGTGTTTGTTTGTTTGAATGTTTTAGAAAACACTTGGCAAACACAATATTTTGTTTTGATCATGCACAAAGAAGACAAGAACAACCCTAGGTTAGGCAAGGACAATATTTGCTAGATTCCAAGTGGGTTTCCCCAACTACACTTATTCTTAGTGAATGAATCTAGAAGCTTGGCCACATGGGCTCCCCCTTATAGTGCACTCACTTCTCAGGTCAACCAAGCTTCCAACCCCCATAAATCTCCCATGGTAGGTTGATCACCTCTACTAAGAATTGGAAGAATGTGGATTCCTTCACAATGACCATTGTTGTGCTAGAAAACAGAAGGGATTTTGGCCACTACACAAAAAGGTTCTAGTGAATACTTGGGGACATGACACATCACAAGCATATAGCAAGCCACTTAAGGCTTTAACTAATCTACTAGGGGCTCTTATACCTTTAAAAGAAAAGGTAGGTACCCATTTTTGAAAGGAAATACATGGATAAGGCCTACATACCATGAGGAATTGACAATTTAGACTCATCCTTTTATATACTGGCCTGAGCAAAAAATTGGTTGGAGTCATTCCCTCTTTCGAGGCAGGCCCCTCTAAGGTTCAAAAACATAAAATAGATAGGTCTGGTTTTCTGATCACCTAGTTTGCACAAGGTGAGAGCATAATCACCTACCACCTTCAAGAACAATCAAGCAAAGTTCTTTAAACCTCCTAATTAATCTAAGTGAGACAAGCAATTGTTCTTTTTAAAGCACCAATGGAAGTGTTTTCTAATCTAAAACAAACACAAGAGGTTTTCAAAACAAAAATACTTAGAAATTCGAACCTACAAAACCACTTGTTAGTAGTCTCAAAAAGAGGCCTTGGACCCATGAAAATTCAAAGCCACATGTTACAACAACTGATTAGTAACTAGAAAAACCCCTAGACTACTAGATTGAAATCAAAAATTAGGAAAATTCTGGAAAAAATTGAAAGCAAAAATTTACCAAACAAATGCATTGCAACAGAGAAAATTCTCTACACAACAAATGTGGCTCAGGTTTGTATGCTAGAATCTGGCATGTGGATGCATTAATATACAGAACAGACGTGTTGTGGTCTTCAAATGTGTTGCTCTAGATGTCAAATGCATCGGATTCTTGGAAACTGCATCTCTGCAAATAAAAAATTTGGTTCATGTCTGTAGATGTGTTGTTCTACTAACCGAATGTGTCACGATGCAATGATTGCAATTTTGGAAACTACAAATGTGGCTTTTCGTACCTGTGCCTACAAAAACAAAAAAATCCATATGGTAAAAAACAAAAATGATCAATTTTGGTATTGGGTTCACCAATGTAACTAAGGGAAATTTCTAGGTTAGTAGATTAGAAGCTAAATAAATCAAAACCCAAAGTAAATAATGATGCACAAAGGAGAAAAAACATGAAAACAAAGAAATATATCACCTTGACTCTTCAACCTCCATGATTGATCTCCATTATACCTCTATTTTCTGCAATATTAAGTTTTCCCTCAAATTTTGTGTGAGCAATATGTGATAATGCCAAGACCAAAGAAATTTTTTAAAGATTTGATGACAAAATGCAATACTATGCAACTATGCAACTAGTAAGCAACTCTAAATTGTGACTAATAGTATGCCAAAATTCCAAATGAGAGATGAAGTATGCCTAAGACAAGAGCTAAGATGACATAAAATTGCAAGAGCATAAGAGAGATATGAAATGCAAGATGTGCAAATGAGACCAAAATTGCCATTTTATAGAAAATGCAATTTTTAATGAATGGCAAAGATCGAAGATGGACAAATTCCCTAGAATTAATGGACAAGATTCAATGTGACAACCCACAATTCAGGTTAGTGCAACATTAAGTAAAATTTGAAATGAGTGGACAAAATTCAATTTGAGAAAATCAAATCAAGGGTTGACAATCCATGTGGCAAGGAGATAAGAAGGACACAAAAAAAGAGAGTTGGAAAATCAAATAATATTAGAAATTACTTCATTTATGGAGGAAAAAGGCTATTTTAAATTAAAAATTAATTTAATTCAAAAGGTGGGGTCATGTGACAGTAATCAGGAGGGATTAGTGGACAAAGATAAATAAATTAAGACATTTATTTGATTATGGAGATACATTAGACAATTAGTGACATATTTAAATAAATAAATAAAATTTATTTATTTAAATAATCAAGAGGAATAAAGACATTAATTAATTAAATAATTATGAATTATTTAATTAATAGTTGAAAGTGGACCAAAGGACATAACTAATTTTTTCAATCATGATAGGAAGAAATAGGGTGACAATAGAGCTTGTAGGCCTAGGTCATTTTTATGTGTCTATAGACCCAATCATCAGTCTAGACAAATGAAGAATCTATATATCCACTTGACTAATGCACCTCCATGTACACCTAGTTTGAAGAAGGAGAGCCAATGACCCCCAAATTCTCCTTGAGATACTCAAAAGTATCCTTTGGAAGAGCTTTAGTAAATATATCTGCAATTTGATCCTTTGTAGACACATACTCCAACTTGACTTCATTCTTCAACACCTTCTCTCTCAAGAAATGATATAGATGATAGATGTATGTTTTGTCCTTGAATGCATTATCAAATTCTTTGAAATGTTTATAGCACTTGTATTATCACAAAATATAGGTATAGGTTCATCACATATAACTCCTATGTCCTTCAATGTTTGCTTCATCCACAAAACCTATGTGTAGAAAGATGTTGCAACAATATACTCTGCTTTTGCAGTGGATAAAGAAACTAAATTCTATTTCTTGCTTAACCATGAAACCAATATTCATCCAAGAAAGAATGCACCACCACTTGTACTCTTTTGGTCATCCACACAACCAACCCAATCTGCATTAGTGTAAGCACTCAAGGTAAAGTAAATATCCTTAGGATACCACAGGCCACAATCCAGGGTACCCTTAAGATATCTGAATATCCTCTTCACAACTGTAACATGTGCTTCTTTCGATTTTGCTTGAAACCTAGCAACCAAACATACTGCATGCATGATATCCAGTCTAGTAGTAGTAAGATATAGTAGTCCACCAATCACAGATCTATACATGCTTTGATCAATTTTAGCAGATTCATTATTCTTGCTCAACTTGCATCCGATCACCATAGGAGTACTAACCAATTTGGAGTCATCCATTCCAAACTTCTTCAACAACTCTTTCACATATTTTGATTGTGAAATGAATATCCCCTTATCAGTTTGATTTAGTTGAAATACAAGGAATAAATTCAACTCACCAATCATAGAAATTTCAAATTCCTTATGCATCTCCTCTTCAAACCTCTTACACATACCTTCATTTCCTCCAAAAATGATATCATCAACATACACAACTACTATCAACATCCTGTTCCCTTCAATTTTGAAATAAAGATTGTTGTCTATAGAGCTTTTGTTGAATCTTTTCTATGTCAAATATTGTCCAATCTTGCATACCATGCTCTGGGATCCTGTTTTAGTCCATACAATACCTTCTTCAATTGATAGACCATATCTATTTTATAACCTAAGAAAACACCAACTTCTACTCCATATCATCAACCATATCTCCCCCTCACACCTTGTCTCCCTCAACCTAGTGACAAATAATATGATCTTATTGGGAAACCTTGTAATACTCCAGCCAAGATCTCTCTTTGGGACTTAGTTCAAACTTCACCCACATACCATAGGATACTCCAAAAGGCTTTGCAGAAGATTGAAATATCACATTCTATTAAACCAAATGATTTAGCATCCTTGTTGGATGGTATGAATACAACAAACCTAGATATTGTTTTCCATCAAAGTTAGTTACCTCCTATTGACATTTAGTAACAACATGAGGCTCTAATAATATTTTTGTTTATTAATAAAATTGGGGTTAGAAACACCCTTATTGACAATGGATTAGGTATGAATGTTTGTAGCATCGATCTTCTAGATAAGATTGGTGTGGACAAGAATCTCATACAACCAATATATGTCCAATCTTGCATAACATGCTCTAGGATCATGTTTTAGTGCATACAATTCCTTCTTCAATTGATAGACCATATCTAGTTTATCACCAAAGAAACTACCAAACTCTACTCCATATCGTCAACCATATCTCCCCCTCTTACCTTGTATCCCTCAACCTAGTGACAAAGAATATGACCTTATTGAGAAACTTTGTAATACTCCAACCAAGATCTCTCTTTGGGACTTAGTTCAAACTTCACCTACATACCATAGAATACTCCAAAAGGCTTTGTAGAAGATTGAAATCTCACCTTCTATTAAACCAAATGATGTAGCATCCTTGTTGGATGGTATGAATACAACAGACCTAGATATTGTTTTCCATCAAAGTGAGTTACCTCCTATTGAGATTTAGAAACAACATGAAGCTCTAATAATATTTGTGTTTATTAATAAAATTGGGGTTAGAAATACCCTTATTGATAATGGATCAGGTTTGAATGTTTGTAGCATTGATCTTATAGATAAGATTGGTGTGGAAAAGAATCTCATACAACCCGATAATCTTTTTATTCATAGTTTTGATAATTTTGGTAGGTAGCCATTGGGTACAATCACACTACTCATTAAGTTAGGACCCATGATCTTTCCTTTCCTTATCCATGTCATGGAAAAACATCTTTCATACAATATTCTATTTGGTAGACTATGGATTCATATCATGAAGGAAGTCATGTATATGCTTCACTGTGAGATGAAGTATGAATATAATAAAATGGTACATATAGTTAAAGTGTATGCAAAAAGTAATAATTTACAAGCTGGAGCCAAGCATAACACTTCCAACTCTCTTAGTACTTTGATTCCATCTTCAAAATTTAAACCATTTCCTTTTGATGATAATAATGTACTATGAATGATAATGAGTGTAATTTGTTAGATTTTACACCTTCTTCTACTGGGGAGTCTAAAATCTCACCATCCACTCTTGAAGATGTAGGGAAGCTAAGCTAGTGGAACAACTTCCTACACTAATCTTGAGAGAAGGATAATACAAAACTTTAAAAATCTTTAATAGTTATAGTAGCTCAAAGAAAAATAAACAAAAGTATCATGCATACCACAACACAGTGATTTATGTGGGAAAACCCTTTCAAGAGAAAAAAATCCACACTCCAAAAGTCACCCAATAAATTATTCAGAAATCACAAAGATTACAATATACTTGTAGCGAAATCTTCTCATAGGATTATCACCAACCAAAGATCTAGAGGTAGCACGACTGCTATCAGACTCTCAAAATACATCACAATACATAGTATTAATACAATTCCATCATAAAATAGGGTTTCCTTCTAGGGAAAGTCAAGCCAACAAAATACCAACTATTAGATTTGAGACCTAATGATAAATGGTCTAGATTTACAATAATAAAATATACATAAAATGTGGCTATCAAGGGCACTATCCCCGAACCCTCACCAGGGTGCGCAACCCCTAAACCCCCACAAGGGGTACCTCCTGAACCCCTCACACTGATGTATCAACAATACCTTATGTAATTGCAAGGTTGAGACACATCTTCCCAATAAAAAGGGTGAAAGGTTGTTTCATTAGCATCAACAAAATATAGTTCAAATAATTATCAAAATTATGCTTCATCTTCAAGCACATGGCTTGGTGATGATTGGGGTTCATTAGAATTTACACCCTCCTTTGTGGGAGAATAAAAAATCTCACAATTTAAATCTAAGGAGTCTTTTATTTCATTTTCTCAATCTTTTTCTACATCAATAAATCTAAAAAAATCACCCCATGATGGTGATGGGGGCTCTTTAGCTTTCATCCCTCATGTGTTGGTGATTTCTAAATTTAACACCTCAACACCTAAAAATTATTTTTATTCTCACAATAATTTAGACAAGCCTCCTCCATTTGGGTTGGAAAAGTGTTATGTTCTTTGATTTAAAATTATTTCTAAAAGTGGATATAATGAAAACATGAAACACAAGGTTAAGGATCATGCAAATTCTACACTATACCTTTCTAAAAGGAGTTTAGTTTTCTAGCCTTCTCCTTCTTCTACATCACATACTCCATCATCTACTATATTTATAATATCTTGTGGTAAATGAGAAAACATTTCTTCATAACAGAAAGGATTGTCTCCTAGACCTTATCCTTTATAAAAAAAAGAGCATAGTTTTTCAAGGCTTCTAAAATCCCTCTTGATTACTATTCTTCCTCCAACACATATTTTTTTATATAAAAATAACTAATTTTGTATAAATTATCGAGTGCATGGTCATTCCACCAATGAATGCTAGGCCTTGAGTAATAAAATACAATAAATTATTATTATGGTGCTCTTCCATGTGTTGATGCATCTAATCACTCTAAATAATAATAACTTATCTATTGTGTTGCTCCTCATTATGTGGCATTTGTAGCTTCATATGTTTGCTCATTGAAATTCATGGTGGTACAATATTGCGTGCAACCATATTTCTTTCTATGGTAGCAACATGATAGTCTCTTGCATGGTTGTATTTTTATTTACACTTGGGGGCATTGTTAGCTAGTTTTGGGAGATGTGTATTCTTTTCAAGGATTCCCTCTTCCCCTTGTTTTCCTTAAAATTTTTATGTAGAAAGTATATTGAAATTTTAAGAGGAGGAATATTACCCTATCCATTTCATTGATGTATTGTGATATATTTAATTATTGATATACACCTTTGGTGGTTTTTTTGTTTATAATATCCCCTAAGTCATGATTATCAATTCGCCCCTTGCAACATTAAGAATTTACTTGTAGCTTGTGATGTTGAAGTTTTATGCACTCCCTGAGGCATGATTGGAAAAATAGTCCATGGATTTGGCATAACAAAACTTGTTGATTCATAAAATTAAGCATTTTTTACATGGACACCTAGCATAACACAACTTGCTTTCCAATGGAGCCATGTGTTTCAAGAGTAAACTAGCATAACACATCTTTCTAGCCTTGTGAAACCCATCATATTGCATAGAAACCTAGCATAATGCATCTTGCTAGCTAGTAGATATATGTAGCTTATATGTTGGCCTTGTATCACTAGCTCATTTGACTGCAAAATCTGATGAAATATGTATAATTTGATGTATCGTCGGGTGCTTGTAAAATTTGATGCGTAATTTTCAAATTTTTAAAGGTTTATCCTCGATGTTTGTCGAAATTTTGACGAACCTTAGTTTCGTCAAAATTTCGACTAGCAGTTTTGTCAAAATTTTGACAAACATGAAAAATAAGAAAAAAATCAAATTATGGCCGACATAAAGAAAAGTGAGTTCGCTGATTTATTGCGACAATGTTTTGTTCTACTTGAGACAATTTGTGGAGAACTAAGGATGATTTTCTTGGGAAAAATCAGAAAAAATTCAAGAAGTTATCACCAGGATGAGGGTAGTCATTGTCTTTTTGCAAAATTCAGTTGTGAAGTTAGATTTGTAGTTCTAGGTTTGAAAATCATATTTTAAAGCAACATCTCATCATATTTCATTTTTAAAGGTTTAGGGTTTTGAGAATTTCATGTCCATATTTTGTTGTGTGGAATCACCATAAGATCAAAACCAAGGAAAAAATTCTTGTGACTATAATTATGTGATCCATTACTCTATTGGTCATGTGGCATAGTTGTGCTATAACAAATACATGATGCATTCATGTGTGACCCAATTTTAATGTGGCTATGTTGTGATAGAAACTCATATAATGTAGTTAATTCAGGTTGTATAATGTAGGTGTCAATCATCATTGGGTTCACTCAGGTTGTCTCAAGTTTAACAAGTTACGATGTAATTATAGCATGATCCAAGAGTGATTACGTCTTGCTGCAATAAAGAGCCTATAACTCTGGTTGATATGCAAAGTGGTTGTTTTATATCAATTATGTAGTGCATTCAAGCACAACCCATGTTTAATGGGCTATTCTAGAGAGTGATCAAGATTTTTTAAACCTTATGAATGTTACTTAAAAGTGTATAGGTTAAAATACAAACCAAGTTTTTTACATACTTGAATGAAATCTTGGGTTACCGCAAACTATAATAATGGGATTTTCTAATAACCATTATGGAGAGTATTAAAGCAAGACCCATGCTATATAGGATACATTTCCCTGATCAGGTTTACATACCTTAATTATCAAACACAAGCTTCCCACACACTCTACGATACAATCCAAGATCATACCACAACTTTGTCAAGACAACTAATTTTCTGACCCAATATTTAAGGGTGTTTTTTAATACCAATAGAAGCATTGGTAAGAGAATGATTAAGGTACAAACCCTAGGCCTCTGTAGAAACATAAATAATAACTCTAGCGGATTAGTGAGGTTGCAATACCAAAAAGATTGAGACATTGTAGCTAATAACAAAATCTTGCAATCTAAAGATTGTAGCCAATAACATGAAGCACACTATGTAGCTTAGTGACATTTGTAAATGCAATCTACAGTAAGAAGAATGACAGTCACTTGAGATGTGACAGTCAAAAAGAGGTTGAGCAGTGACAAGATAATAAAGCTCAAACCTTGCATAGTAAAGTGGAGATTTTAATAGTGAGTTTCCTTACCCCCTTGTTGACCTTAAGGTTTTTTCAAATGCTTTTGGTAGTGTTAGACAAGGTAAATACAATCAGGGAATGACTGTCCAAATGAAGTAACAGTGGTAATCATCGATTCAATGTTTCTTCTTAGCCATTAATGTATAATGGAGGTAGTGGATTGCATGTTTGAGCAGTTTTTTGAGACTTATCAAAGATGGGAGAATAGTGAATAATACCTTGTGGACTATGAAGTAGTGTCAAAAAGGTTGAAGGATCTTAAGATCTACAATACCATGAAACAATGAGTTCCCTATAGTAAGTAGGCAGTCTATAGGGCATAGTTTGATTTTATAGAAGGATGCTCATGAAAGGAATCTTCAAGTGATAGTGAGTGAGTTGTTTGAGATTGTAGTTGAGGGTGCAATACCCAGTTTTAAAGGAAGTTAGAAAAGTAGTAAATGTACAAGAAAATCAAATCGTACACAACAAATAATTCACAATGTTATCTTGCATAATGCCTTGAGTTTGAAGACAAAAATCTCATTGTATCTTGATAAAAGTAGTGACCTTAATGGTCAATCACTGACAACCATGATTTTAAAACATGCTATTGTTCTTATAGAGGCAACATTTTAAGCAAGGCAGTGAGTGGTGGTTTGGAACAATGGCTGGTATGAAGGACTTGCTTTATATGCATACTATGCAGTCTACCTTAAGACAACGTTCTTAGAAGAGATTGAAGGTGAATTATGGAACTCAAGGGTTACCATGAAAAGGATTAAAGTAAAGACTGACATCTATTTAAAAGCCATAGTCATGAAGATATTAAAGATGTCACATGCAAAACCCTAGTAGCTGGAGTAATTAATACAGTGTGAAAGAGGATAGTGTGCTAGGGCAGATTTAGGAGATCTCCACATTATCTAATTACAAGGAAATACATCATTTATTTATTTATTTATTTAAAAGAAATCATTCTAAACCCTATATAGGATACATTGAAACTTCAAAATCTTTTGAAGGAATTTGAGATTATGCAAATATATGTCAAGTAAATACCTAGATTACAAATAGTAGGGGGAACAATGTAAGATTTGTTGAGCAGAGCAAGAATGAGATAAGCAGCAATGAATCCTATGCCTCCTTTCATGCACATCTCCTCACCGTTCTCTGTCATTCTTTACTAAAACACTTCTCCATTTTGGAGGTCTATGCTTGAAAATAGTGTTTTGACAAAGGTTTTAGAGTATGTTTATTAAAATGAAAACTCCATTCTGGTGGGCTACACCTAAAAATAAGATTTTGAAAAAAGTTTTAGGGTATGTTTATTATATTTTTAGAGTATTTTGGCGGGCTATATTCTTGATTCCTTAAATGATTTATTCAAATGGATTGTGACTAAATAAATGGCTAACTATTTAGTCATTTTTATTTGTGTGACTAAATAATTTTTAATCAACGACCAAACTAGTAATTTATTTACTCATTTGTAGCTAAATTGCAAAAAATGAGCAAAATTTAGTCATTTTTAGTTGTTGTGACTAAAACTTTTAGTCACCTAGTCATTTATTTTCCAAATTCTTCTAGTGTGTGCTTCCTTGTGCGATTAGGGATCTCTCAATGTTGAGGGCCTTAGGGATAAGCTTGTCATAAGAAGTGACACATTACATCTTTAACTAAAAGGATAAATCTGTATTGACATTAGCAATGATGATTTTGACTTGTTGCTCCTTAGGAATGGGTCACTTGCTCTTACTAGCTCGCTACCTCCATCATTGTAGGAAGTTTGCAATCAAGTTCAATATTCTGATTTTAGGAGTCTAACGGTTGGAATCATAGTAAAATCAAAATTTAATAAGTTTTGGAATTAGCATTTTAAAGTATTTTTTGGAGTCATTAAATTCAAACTATCTTCTCTTTTGCAGGGGTGGTTGCATGCCAAAAAATTTTAGTGTAAAATATCAGAATTATTAGATTTTGTTACCTGTCTATGAATAAAAATTATTGGAGTGTGAGTTTGATATTTTTTGAAGATCTAAACAGTCAAGCTTGGTAAAGAAAAATCATGTCAGCTAATATTAGTCTAGAACAAAATGAAGAGACACTTGATAGATTGTGGGCTAGATTGAAAAGAAAGGGTGATGGGAAATGTTATTGTCCTTGTAATAATTGCAAGGGCTTAAAGAAAAGATGACTTTTAATCACAACAACTGAGAAACATTGTAGGCAACATGGTCACATTGAAGGGGGGCATGATTATCGTCCATTGATAAGTTGTTCATTATATGTGTTTATATTGATTGAATTTGTAAATATTTATATCGTTTTAACATTATATATATATATAATCACTTGATCATGATCATGGTTTATTTGTGTCTATCATTATTATAAAGGTGGGGTACCCTAGGGCACAAGATATGGATTATCACGGCCCGGAGAATGTGGTTTTGCAAGCAAACAAACATGGAGCTGTGAATATTGAAGATGAAGTTAATGATCCTATGGAATAAGATGATCATGTGCCAGAAAACACAATTGAAGATGATAGTACAAATACATTGATCCATGACACATTTAGTGGCAAAGCTGATCATGATGATTGAGATGACTTTGATGATGTTCATGATTTACCTGTACTTGAGAAGGCATATGAGCTCCTTTATGAAGGCTCCCAAACAACTCTTCTCTCTGTTGTATTGTTGTTGTTGAACTTGAAGGTTATGAATGGTTTATCAAACATAGCAATCTCACAGATGTTAAGGTATGCCATATGTCATCTTTTTCATCTATTTTAATTGTTGTTAGTTCATCACTAGTAAATAAAGGATGAAATATGTACCATTAATATTCTTTATATTAACAAATTATTTTTTGTTGTAGATTGAATGGTGAATTTT
Organism: Sequoia sempervirens; assembly: GCA_007258455.2. NCBI lineage: Eukaryota > Viridiplantae > Streptophyta > Pinopsida > Cupressales > Cupressaceae > Sequoia > Sequoia sempervirens. Next base: position 529,255,676 of record VDFB02281492.1, on the reverse strand, counting down.
TGTTACCACCATCACATATTTTACCTCTCATACTATGATTTATCTTGCATTATGAAAAATATTAGAATGGAGCATCAAGCAATAGATGCATGTCCCAATGATCATATTATATATCATAAACAACATGAATTTGCAACAGAATGCCCAGAATGTCATAGCAGTAGATATCAAACAGATCAACTAACAAAAAAGGTGTCTCGCAAGGTTCTTCGTTATATTCACATTATTCCACATATGCAACGATTATTTAGGTGTGAAAGCTTAGTGCAATTTATGGATAATTACCATGCACAAAATAGAAGTGGAGATGACATTCTTTGAATCCCTGTGAATGGTTCTACATTTAGGGACATGGAGGAAGAATGGCCACACTTTAAAGAAGAACCTTTTAATCTTAGGCTTTCATTGGGAGCGGATGGTGTCAATCCGTTTGGAGAGCTGAGATCTATTTACTCAGTGTGGCCTATTTTTTTATCAACAATAACATTCCTCCATGGATGTCAATAAAGAGGGAGCAAATAATGTTGTCAATGATTGTTCCAAGTATTTGTTTACATCAATTTTCTTTAACGTAGTAGCATCTCATTTGTCTTATTTGTTGCATAATGACTTATATTTTTTTCATTCAATAGTCATGTACATTAATTTATATATATTGTAGTAAAATGGTTATAATAATTATGTAATGTTTATGTTCATTTAACTAGGTAAGTACCAAGTTAAAGATATGAATGTATATATCGAGCCTCTTATCGATGATTTACTAAAGTTATGGAATGGTGTCACTGTGTATGACGTCTCTAGACCAATAGGACAAAGACAATTTCAATTCCATGCAATGCTTGTATGGACAATTCATGATGCCCCAGGGCTAATACGTTTTTGTGGTATGTTATAACATTCGACTGCACTTTAACAATATTTAATTTTATGAAGTAGATATCATACATGTTTTTAAAATAATCTATTCATTATGTATAATTATAAAAATTGACATATTTAATCCAATTATTTATGATCTTGTAGGTCTTCAAACAAAGGGAAAATTTGCATGTCCAATTTGTGGTCCAAAGATGAAATCTCGTCGTTCAACAAGTTTAGGAAAGTAGGTGTTTGACGAGTATAGGCACTTCCTCCATAAAAATCATAACTATCAAACTACTAAAAAACATATTTTCAATGGGAAATAAGAGACTACATCAAAACCATGAAAAATGACACCTCGCCTATGGAAGTTGGAATATAATAGAATTAATCGTCAAGGTTATACATCGGATCAAATTGTTTATCTATGATCTATGATATGTTTTGAATTTATATTTTTATATTGTGTTGTGTTTACTTATGCTATAATTGACAATGATTTTCATTGTTAATTTGTTTAACTTATATGCTTCATAAAGGTCGTTAAGGCATTAATGGTCGGCTTCCACAAGGACTGAAAAGTTATCCCATACAATTTAGTAGGTTTCCCTACTATGAGTAGCTACAAATTGTGCATTTGTTTGATACAATGCATATCAAAAAGAATATAATAGAAACGTTATGGAAAATATTGGATGGAAGGCATGACAAAGAAAAAATTGTCAAAATTTGTAGTGACATTCAGGAGGCCAATCATGCAATGAAAAATGCCATTTAATTAAATAGCAATGGAGACCAAATTAATATAATTTCCCTTCCTTGGTTATTAACAGAGCAACAAAGAAATGCTATAAAAGAAGTCATGAAAAATTTGATTTCCCACAGATTTGCTGTGAACATAAACAATATAATAACAAAGAAAGGTGAATTTGGGTCAGGGATAAAAACGCATGATTGGCATACCTTCATTAAGGTAATTATTCTGGTATATTATATACACTTGTATAATGCATGTACTTTTTAGTGTATTATGTTTACTACTTTTGGAAAAATAATGAAAAGATCATTTTATAATTGTTGCAATACATTCTACCTCTATCTCTCCAAAACAACTTTGACAACAATGTCAAGCAAGTTATATATGATCTTGGAAAATACTTGAGGTAAGTAGCAATATTTGTTCAATTTGTTGTATACATCTTATAATTGCCATTTGTTTAACTTGTTATGTAATATACTATATATTTTTGTTAAATCTCGTTAATATATTTGCGTCTTGAATCACCTTGTAGATGGTTGTCATCTAAAGAAATCCATAAAGAAGATATAAATTATTGGAAGAGAAAAATCCCTTGTCTAATGTGTGAAATGCAAAAATGTCTACCTTCGACATTTTTCCATGCACAAGAACACTACCTCATACACCAAGTTGAGGAGATTAAATTGTGTGGACCTGTACACAAAAGGTCAATGTAGATAGTTGAGAGGCACTTGAAATTTTTGAAGGCTTTGGTTAGATAGAGAGCACATCCTGAGGGTTCTATGGTGGAGGGATATATGGTATAGCAGACCATGGTGTACATTAGTGAATATCTTGCTAAGTTTGCAGCAAAGATCCATGTAGATCACATTTGGGATCCCAACTCCATTAACAAATTCGAAGGGGAGTACCTAATGGGGAAAGGTAGATTGAGGAAAGTGAGAGGTAATTATAAGATGGTCATGGAGATTAATTGGAATACATTTTACAAATGGTTTTTATGTATATTGTACGTATTTAATTTTTAATCTTCAATATACATCAATTATAAATTAAGGTCGTATACTGTGGTTTTTAACTAATTAGACGTCATTTGTGAATTTCAATTTTTTTTTGATACAGTTGGTCGAGAGTGGGATTCACTACATTTGTACATCACAAACAATCTTGATTGGATGACAATATGGATTAAATGATGTCAACAATCTGGTCACGCATTAACATGGGAAGGTGTGGCTTCATTGGTTAAAGAAGCTCATTGTAATGGAGATTCCAATGTTACACAAAGGGAAACTGATTTAGCATATGGTTTAAGAGATAAACAAGTACGTATAAATATATTAATCACCCATATTATTTAATTATTTTCAATTATATTGATGCATATATATGTTGAGATTGTTTTCTTTGCATACATTCGGCCAAAAATAAATATGTTTATCAACTGACGATATTGCAATAATTTTTACATGTTTGACATATTGCAGGTGAAACACCAAAAGGCTATGTAGTGCAATCGTCGTAAATTTCAAATCAAAATGTTGGATGACATGAAAAAAACTTGTGATTCTAGTATAACTGTAGTCTTTCAGGTGACTAATGTTTCATCTAGAAGTGACATAATTCAGAAGTCTCTTTAAATCGATACTATGGTATTTTGGATGATATACTTGAGTGTCACTTTAAGTCTTCCAGATTAATTTTTTTCTTCATCCTATGGTACAGGCTATGATTGAATGAAAATGATCTTGAGAGAACTGTTATTAAATACGATAATGGATTTACCATGGTTAATACAAGGTCGATCGAGCGAGCTAGAAATGAGCCCTATGTTCTTCCAAGCCAATGTGAGCAGGTATTTTACTCAGAGGTTCCAGGTAAACCGGGTTGGTCATTTGATGTTAGAAATGATCCAAGAGGAAGGCCGGTAAAGTATAATGTGGTGGAAGAAGAAGATATCGAAGAACTAGAAGATGATGTAGATGATGATCAGGATCAACAGTTAGTTAGTTAGTTAGTTAGTTAGTTAGTTAGTTAGTTAGTTGTAATTGTAGGATGCATGAATAGGGCGTAGGATGAGAAATAAAGAAGGTATAGTTGTTGTCCTCAAGAGTTTTGTGAAGAAAAGCATGTGAAATGAGAGGTAGTTTTTGGCCCAATGCTTGTTTTCTCCTTCATTTTCTATAAGAAGGATTTCAAGGCCAGAAGTATGTGTTAGCAAGTTAGATATTTTTTGGTTGAGTCTAGGTAGAGTTGCAGAGCAAATTGTAAAGTTTGATGGTTTTAAGGAAACTGCAATTTAGGTTTTGAGTCATTCTATAGTAGGTTTTAAATTCATGGGGATTTAATGTTTTATGATAGTACTAGCATTTGAATTGAAATGATTAATTCAGACTCATGTCTCTCCATTGTACATGCATATCTGAATTTTGAATAAGATAATCAAGGGTTGTCTCGTTCATCTCTCTATTGTGGTGTGTGTGATTTCTGTTTTGGCTTTAATTTAAGGAATTAATTAAAATTCTTGAATGAGATTGTAGGTGGATATGTTCTATATAAGTATTTGATAAGTAGTATCAGAGTTAGAATACATGTTGATGAAATTGTAAAGCAATGTTCTCAAGGATCTTATATGTTATGTGTTAAAGCTGTCACAAACCATTAGATGTTTATGAATTTGACTCCCTCAATGGATATATGGCACTAATCTAAGTTGTACTATTTTTTATGGTTTAGTATTTCGTTTGTCTTTACCTAGAACTTGCTACAAATTGCAAATCAATGACTATTTTACACTATGGAATGTGTTGTAGTTATCTCATGCTCCAAATAGTTGATATTACTGATGAACAACCAATTATATTCAGTATTATGCTATTATGTTGAGCTGTTAAATGAGATTATTTGTTGTTGTTAATGTTGTTTACGATAATGGTGCAGAGGATGTAAACGCATTAAGGGATCACCCTCCTAGGTCTTGCAGATATTAGGGAAAATTTACATAAAAAATGGGCCTCCTAAGGAACTCTAAAAAAACAAAAATTATCTCATATAATACAAATTATTTAGATATAAATATATAAATTACTTAACTACATGAGTTAAGTGGGGACACACATTTCTATTATAATTCCTTAAAAAACTGAAGTCCATGATTTTTTAAAAGTGGTAACAATTATTTCTATTATAATTTATTAAAAAACTCAAGTTCACTTTCTTCATTATTTATTTTTTATTTAAAAACTCTTAAACTTAAGTTTGGTAACTTATATTTCTATTATAATTTATTAAAAAAAATGAGTTCACTTTCTTTTCTTGATTATTTATTTTTTTAAATTATTTAAAAAGTGGCAAATTAAAAAAAAATGAAAATTAGCAAAAAAGAAAGTAATCTTTTAAACGATCTTTCTTTTAAAAAAAATTAAAAATATATTTAAAAGTTTAAAATATATATTTTTAAAAATTAAAATAATAAGGGGGCCCACTAAATGTGAGCAATCCCCCTTAAAAGGAGGAGTGCATCACATAAAGTGAGTGCACCCTTATAAAAGGCCACCGAAAAATTTAAAATAATAAAATTTTGATATTAGAATATTTAGATGCTAAACATTTAAATATTAGAATATTTGAAATTATTAAAAATAATTAAAGATTTTTTTAATTTTTGCAACACTTCATAAATGATTTTTATGATTTTTTTTTGCAGCACTTCATAAATGATTTTTTAATGTTTTTTATATTTTTTTCTTAAAGAATAAAAATATTTTTTTGAAAATATAAAAATTTCTATAATAGAACTTAATAAAACTTAAGAATATAAATCTAAAAAATAAAAAGAATATTTTATATTTAGAAAGATGAATGAGATAGAATAGGATGTGTAGAGTTAAATTAAC
>VDFB02281492.1:529136056-529246586 GCA_007258455.2 Sequoia sempervirens | reverse complement strand
TCATAACACCAGCATTTTCTAACATTCTCCTTCCCTTCTCAGGGGTCATACCTACCATCTCTCTATCCACACTCATCTTTAGGTCCTTCAATAGTTGTTCCTCATTACTTGGTGTAACATTATCAACCATTCCTCTTATCTCTTTTCCTTTTTGTTTATACAAGAATGCTTTAAATTCTGGAGAATTTATAAATTCATTATCTGATACAAATGACTTATACTCCACATGCCTTGCATCTGTATCTATACTCTCTTCCACATTTAATTCCCTAGCAGGGCGGGTGTAGTCCTGAGTTCTCAATCTTGACATCTTATTGGATTGACCCTATGGCACATTACCCTCAGATGCCTCTTCCCCAAAAGATAATAGCTCTGTATCTTGCAACCCTTGATTATATTTTTCTACCACCATTTCTGCTTTTTCAGCTTCCAGGTTCCTGATCATATCATCAAATTGATAGGGTATATGTTGATATCCTCCAAAGTTTATGTTTTGTCTAGTAGAATTGATATACCCTTCTGGATCAAAATTCTTTCTAGGTGGTCCTCTTTTCATGTTGTATTGCAGTAGCTTATCAAGAATCAAATTGTACCCTTCCTTCGCCAATACAATAAAATCACCGAAGCACAATGTATTGGGCATGAAAGCCTATTTTCCAAAGGAGCTCAAATTCATAACACTGGAAAAGGTCATCTTCCTAACAATTTCCAAGTATGCAATCCTGTCTAGGACCGTTTTAGGAAAAATGAATGGGGCATCTTCAAATCTGTAAACCCTAATCATGGTAGCATCATCCAAACAATACCAATCCCCCCAATTGTGATTAATTGGCCCATTGAAGTCCTTAGGCCTGAGAAACCTCTTTATCTCATCAAATAGAGAATAAGAACATGGATGATTATAGAATTTGTATAATGGTTTTAGAAAATACTCCTCAAAGTGTATGAAACAAGAATTAGCAAACCTGCTATCCCAAATAGTAGTCCATAATTGAACAAGTAATGACATACCTTCCTTATCAAATTGGGAAATTCTCATCTCCTGAGGCCACAACTCTAACTTCTATCCAAAATACAACACTATGTGCATCAACAATGAATAATTCCTAATATGTAAGATAGAGGCTCCACTTTTCACTGCCATCAACCTAGAATCAGGCCCCTTAAAAATGTATGAGGCATAATCAAAAGGTCTACAATTATGATACTAAATATCTGCTGAAATTATCATAGGCATGATTGACATATATTCTGGGACTTCCATTCCCAATACTTGGCCTACCAAGAAATAAGTATACTTCATATAGGGTTTAAAAAGATCAACATGGAAGGGGGGTCCATCACTATCCTCTAGTGTAACTGGCTTGCTGCCTTGTCTAATTTTGTGCAGTGGCAACCTCGAACCTTTCTAAATTGTATCCATGCTCCTGAATTCCCTTTCTAATTCTTCACATATGATTTTCTCATTGCAAACCCCTTCCAATTTGAAAACCTCACCTATTGCATCTTCTAATATATGTATCAATTATTTCCCGGATGGGTCACAGATGGCTTTGAGTTTTGAATTATAATGAGCATCCAACAATCTCACCAATTCAACATTGAAAAATACATTAGGGAAAACCAACTTTCCCAGATTAAGCTTCCATGGATTAAATACTGGTTCAAAATGATTTCTCCAATAGCAATGAAAATTAAAAATTTCATAGCCTCTTATTGGTGTCCAAATATCTCCTATGAGCTTACATTTTTCATCTAGTTTATCCACTTCTGCCCTAAGTTGTGTAGATTGTGTGGCTTTAGGTCTAGAGACAGGTAATTGGTCGATAAGATCTTGGCTTAGCTTCCACTCAATTCCCCCTGGCTCAATTTTAGTTCTATGTTTTTTCCCTCTAGACTGACTACTTTCCCCATGTTTTCTCCCCTATAATTTTATACTAGTGGCTTCCATTCTTCAAAAATTGCAGAAGTCAAAACTACAGAAGTTAAGGTGCAAAGAGCTTACTGTATTTCACTTGAATCTTTTGAGTCGAAAAATGCCCTGGTTCTTCATTTGTCCTTTTGCTTTCTCCACTATCAATTCCGTAACAGTGTTTTCAATTGAATTTTCCTTAATTCATGAAGTTACTTATGCTTTGTGGCATCATTAATATTTTAACTGAAACACGAGTGCAGATCTTTTTTTTCAAAACTCTCACTGTCACATCATGTAATATTGTTGGTGAGACATTTTCAAATCTTGGGCGATCCTTCTATTAGGGCTTCTACCAAAGTTCATTAAAACATTCGCTAAGACCCCTTGTAGTTTCCCTGACACTTCGAGTTTCCTCAAGAGTTATTTTGATTCACTTGTATCTTTGCTATCGATAGATCATATATCGCTAAGATGTCTTGTAGTTTCATTGGCATTATGAGTCTCCCTGAGAGTTATCCCTTCAATCTCAAGTATATCACTATAACTCCCACTGATGCAAACATGTCGTTGTTTATCTTATGTGTGGATGGTATTATGTTTACTTTGTGTCTTCATTGTGTTTTCTTTTTGTCTTTGTTATGTATGCTTCATGTTTGTCATGTTGTATTGCACCTTTTGCATGTATTTTCCTTTGTCTTGGATTTTTTGTTCTGTAGGATGTTGATCTTAGGGGATAATTCATCCCCTAGATTCGATCTTGTCCTATCTCTTTAATGTTTGGATGATTGAACCCTTCTTGGCTTATCCTTAATTTAGTATGAGAATGAGTGTAAGTTCATGCTCTCACTAAAGGGGGAACTGAATGTCACATCATAAATTGTCACCCTTGACAATTTTACACTTTTTTTAGCTCCCCCTTGTGTGCTTGGACATAATTGTGCTTATAATTTACCCATTTTATTAAATCATTTTTTAGGAAATCGGGATAAAATTGGTGATTTTTATCTAATGTTCATTTACTCATACTTATATCCCCAAAATAGGTTTGGAATAGGGTACCTAGTGCCCTTGTCTAGCATATTTTGAACCCAATTTGAATATTTAAATGTACAAATTTTAAAATATGTAAATCAAAAGTCATTTGTCAGCTATCGATAATTAATTTACAAGAAATTAAAGAATTGCATATCCTAGAAAGTCTATTGAGAAAATTGAGCATCCTAAAAGAGGTCAAGGAGATTCAAGGGAAGAATTAGCAACATTATTACAACATTTTCATCAATTAAGATCATGCTTTCAAGTTATTAGTGATGAGAAGAAAGGAAGAATCAAGAATGATCTAAGCACTATTATGAGCTATCATACTGTATACACCTAAAAATGGTCTGGAGAAACCTGATTAATTAAATACGACTTATTTAATTAATTAATCCTTAAAATTTTCTACTATTAAATAAATAGGAAATATTTATTTAAATAGTTCATTATAATTCTTCAATCTTGATTCAATTATCTTCATCCTATTTAAATAAAAAAAATTATTTAAATATCATAGTTAAATTCATCTACTATTAAATAAATTAAATATTTATTTAAATAGTTCACATTCTAAATTCTCCTATTTCTTCAGTTTTAATTAAATAAACAGCTTTATAGTTGACATTATTTAATTATTACATCACATTCAATCTTAATTAAATAAATAAAGCTTTATACTTTATTGTTTAATTATCATACCTCTTCTATTTAATTTAATAAACAAACTTCTATAGTTTATTTATTTAAATTATTTATCTCCCTTTTTGCTAATTTAAATAAATTAAAAATATTTAAATAAAATCATAAATCAAATCCCTCTATTCACTCACCAATAAAATTAGATTTTTTCAAATCTAGTTAATTTAACTGGCATTCACGGGAAAAGCCTCAAGGACAAACATGTAGAAAACCTCTCAATCTTCTTCCTCAAAATTTTCCTCTCATCTTGCTTGGTGTTTTCATGGGGAGGAACAATCCCCATGATCAACTCCACTTTCTCATCTCTTACCATTCAAATCTCTAGATTTAATCTCAGCCTCTGTTGTGTTACCCCTATGCAAAATTGTTGCCAAAAATCTATATATACAGCCTTTTGAAGCATGAAAAAGATCCCGAGAATTATCATCTTTTATGCAAACTTACTCTGCAGGAATTAGCACTCAAGAAATCATAATCATTAGCATTATCATTTTAGTATCATCATATCATCATGGCATCAATAGATTTCATATCACGACAACATCATAGTTTCTTTTTACTGTAGCTTTCATCCATCAAGCTTCATTTATAGTAGCATCATAGATGTTAGTTTTATTATACATCATCACAATCACAACATTTAGCATCATTCTGTTCTCTGAATAGGCATTTTAATAGTCACAATACTTTATCAAATCTGAGAGCCTTCCCGTGACTCATAAATCTTTGGAGATAGGAGACAATGAGACGCTTTCAAGATTTTCTCTATTTTAAATTAGTTTAATTCATATTAAGTCTTGATACAATATTTCATTAAGAGGTGTATTTAATTGTATTTAGTTTACTTTTTCCACACTCACATTTTGGCTCAAAATCCAATGAAGCCCTACTCAAATGAGGAGTGATTAAACACTACAATGAGACATCCAACAACTCAAATCACTATGGAAACAACGAAAAACCAAAATTTTGGTAGAAAAACAGAAATACTGGAAGCAATGAACCTACAACTGACAATATAAAAATAGTATTCAATTTGACAACATCAACTGTCAAAACAAATCAAAATGAAAACCAAAAAAATAACACCAACAATGGAGAATCTCGATCATCATACCAAAGACAATCCAATCGATGAAAATTCACCCCATTAGGACAAACATTGGAATCAGTAATGAGAGAACTCATTGCAAACAAACTTATTACTTTACCAGAAGCTTGAAATTGGGAGCCAAAGGTAAAACCATCCTGGTGGAACAATGAAAATTATTGTAATTTCCATAAGAATAAAGGACATAAAACAAACAACTATATGCAACTAAAACACCTAATACAAGACTTGATCAAAGCCAAGAAGGTGTTTGTCAAAGGGCATTAGAAAAAAAATGATCACACTACATTTACCAATCCATTACCCAACTATGAAAAAGGAGAGTCTTCTTCTAGTGGTAAGGGAAAAAGTATAAACTATGTCTATGTCACCACCATTCTTTGCCTATCTGAGGTAGAGAAAAAGCACATTGATAATCAAAGAGATGACACAAACATCAATGACATTGAATCCCTAAACATAATGCCAAGCACAAAATAATTTGATAATCAAATTAATGTCCTAAAAATTAGGGAAACACAAGACCATTCACAAGTCAATATAACGACAAGGGGGCAGTCCAGAGTAATATTGAAAGGAATTTCCTCCAAAAACAATACTCCCCCATTGCATCAATACAATATCGTGGATCAATTACAAAAGATACCCGCGCAAATATCCATTCTAGAACTTCTCAAACTTTCACCATCACACAAAGAAGTTTTGGAACAGGCTCTGGTAGCTACAACGGTCCCTAATAATTTGGATTTTTGTCAATTCCAAGCCATGGTGGGACATCTCACCACACCTCATTATCTATCATTCTCTGAACAATATGATGTATCTTTAAATCACCCCCACAACGCGGCCTTGCATATAGAAGTTTTGATCCATAAACAATGTGTCAAGCGTGTTTTAATAGATGGAGGAGGTGGTTGAAATATTTGTACCTTGAAATTGATTCATGCACTAGGCTATTCTGACAACGCCATTGAAACCAAGAGAAAAATAACAATAAATGCATATATGATGAAGAGGAAAGGTCTTCCAAAGGGCTTATTATACTTCCAATTCAAGTAGGGTTGATTGTCAAAAACATTGTTTGTCAAGTGTTAGACATGGATCTAACATACAAAATAATATTGGGTTGTCCATGGATCCATGACATGCAAGTGGTACCTTCAACATACCATCAATGTCTGGAATTTCCAGTAAATGGACAGGAGGTCACCATATCAGGTGCCAACAATAATCCACAAACTTGCAACATGCTAAAAGTAACTCAAGACACTTTGGTACCTCATAATAGAGAAGTCAATATTTCCACTTCATCAATTGTTGATAGCCAACCCAATTTCATATATCTAAACGGGTTGAGAAGAAGAATCTAGAGAAAGAAACAACTATGGTAGACACATCAAACACTAAAGGTCCTATAAACGAATTATCACAACTTTCAAAAAAGGTGCAAATAAAGGAAAAGGGATTAGGAGAATATTCTCTTGAGCAATCTTTGTGCCTATTACAATTGCTACCATCACCAAAAACATATGGACGACCCATATTAAATACTCCAAGTTCAGCACAACCCATCACAATTAAATGAAAGGTTTATAAAAGCAGGTACACTCAAAGATGAGTCAGAAGACAAAGCCATTCTCAATTGGCTATACAAAGATGAGGAAGCATCAACATCAGTGAACGTCAACATCAAAACATATCAGTATGGAAAAGGGAAGGCCATTTTAGAGAAAATGGGCTACAAAGGTCAAGGAACAATTGGCAAGAGAAAGGATGGTATTATTAAACCCATTCAACCTCTAACATTACAGCCTAGACAAAACATTATTAGGTTATATGACTAAACAAAAAGAGGAGGAAACCAAAAAAACAATAGAAAGGATACTACAAATGAGAGATGGCTCTGACACAGACTCTAACAAATATGAATGGGATCATCTATCTACTACATCTTATACTCACAAAGAGATTGATGTTATCCAAGTATATAAACCCTTACCAGAGGAGGGAAAAAGTTTAGGAAATAGAACATTTGTTATGGGATCAATAAATATTGATGACTCAAGTGAGGACAATTAGACATCGAGTGAATCAGAAGACTTGGAGGTGAGTACTGTCATAGACCTCAAACTTCCTACCAATAAATTTGACCACCTAGCTATCATGACACTTACAACAGCTGACCTTATTCAATCTGATGACTTGTTACCTTTAATGCACCCTGAGCTTATTGACTGGGAACCCACCAAACCTATTCTTATACTAGTCTTTTCAAATGATGATGCCATTATAAATTATCTTTCCAGTGATGAAATTGATACAAGTACTATCCATAACACTCATATTGATGCTTTACAATAAGAGGGTGCCAAATCTTTCAGTTGCAAAAATGATAACATGAAAAATAAATCTAATTGTGAAAATCTCTTTGAGGTAGCATTAGACTTTAAAAAGAGAAAAATAAAGAATGTATCCAACAGTGAAAACCTTTCTGAGGTGCTGAAGGATGGAAGATTTGACACTCTCCAAGAACATTACCATGATAAATCATCGGCACCGGTAGATCCGACACAATCCATAAATCTAGGAACAACTGAAAAGGAAAAGATCTTACATCTAGCAGCATCCATGACAGAACAAGAGAAGCCTGCATTCACCAGATTCTTTGAGTAGCGACACATAAATTTTGCATGGTCTTATTCTGACATGCCAGGATTGGATCCACAACTCCTAATGCATCATCTATCACTACCAAAGGGAATCAAACTGGTCAAATAGAAATTGAGAAAGATGCATCCCCATATCACCCTTATGGTTAAAGTTGAGCTAAGGAAATTATTGGATGTAGGGTTTATCAGGTCCATAGATTATGTAGAATGGATCTCAAACATTGTGCCAGTATCCAATACTAATAATAGCATCAAAATATGTAAATATTTTAGGGATTTAAACAAGGCATGCCCAAAGGATGATTGTCCTTTTCCCAAAATTGACATAATTGTTGATATAATAGCAGGACATGCCATGTTATCTATAATGGATGGCTTCCCAGGATATAATCAAATAAAAATAGCACTTGAAGATCAAGGAAAGATGACATTCACTTGCCCTTGGGGTACATTTTGTTGGAATGCCATGCCCTTTGGATTAAAAAATGTAGGTGCGACATATCAACGGGAAATGATCACAATTTTCCATGACATGATGCATACTTTCATGGAATATTATGTGGATGAAATCTTAGAAAAATCACACACTAGGGAAGGACATATGGAAATACTTGATAAAATCTTCACTAGACTAGAAAAATTCAATGTAAGGTTGAACCCAAAGAAATGTGTCTTCGAGGTGACATCAGCAAAACTTCTTGGTTACATAGTGTCAGAAAAAAGGTATTGAAGTGAATCCAGCTAAGGTTAAAGCAATAATGGAGATGCCGCCACCTAAAAATATTAGTCAATTATGGTCCCTACGAGGAAGGTTACAATCCATCAGGAGATTTATCTGCCAACTAGTAGATAAGAGTCACCCATTTAATCATCTACTTCATAAAAATGTTTCATTCAAATGGGATCATAACTGTGAAACAACTTTTAGTTAGATAAAGCAGTATTTGGTGTCACCTCCAATACTCATGCCACCCATAGCAGAAAGACCACTATTACTGTATATCGCAATAACTGACATATCTTTAGGAGCTCTATTAGCACATGAGGATTCTGAAGGAAAAGAACAAGTAGTTTACTACATCAACAGGAATATCAAAGGATATGAAATAAATTATACATTCATAGAAAAGGCTTGTTTGGCAGTGGTATTTGCAACCCAATAGTTGCAACACTAAGTGTTGAATCATACAGTCAGGTCATAGCAAAAATAGGCCCATTGAAATGCCTACTCAGTAAAGTTGCTCTAACTAAGAGACTTGCAAAATGGGTCATGATCTTAAGCGAGTTTGACATCCAATATGTCGATAGGAGAGCCATTAAATGACAGGTAATAGTGGATCAACTAGTTGAAGCTTCATTACAGGATCATCAACCAATGAACATTGAATTTCTAGATGCTGACATCCTAAATATTACAACACAACAATGGAGGCTTTATTTTGATGGATCATATACACAAAGAGGAGCTGGTGCAAGAATTCTATTTTTCACACCTCAAGGACACACCATTCCAAAATCCTATAGGTTAATGTTTCCATGTACAAACAATATAGTTGAGTATGAAGCATTGATTATTGACATCAAAGTAGCTATTGAATGGAAAATCACAGAAATACAAGTGTATGGGGACTCGCAACTTGTCATCTATCAAGTAAATGGTGAGTATCAAACAAAGGATGAGAAGCTCATTCCTTATAAGAAAATGATAGATGATCATAAAAAGTAATTCATGGATATCAAGTTTGAGCAAATACCAAGGGAAAAAAACAAAGCTGCAGATGCCATGGTGACAATTGCCTCCCTTTTGCAATTATCAGAAAAGAAAGGTCGATATGAGTTTATGGTTGAACAAGTATCTAATCCTGCATATGATAATCCTGATTCACAAACCATATTCCAAATATCCAACACTCAACCCTCATAATATGGAGAGATTTATACTTACCTCAAAGATTAAATTCTTCCTCTTGATCTCTCTAGAAACCAAAAGCGTAACTTTATCCATCAATCTGCATGAAATACATTAATTGTTGACATCCTTTACCGTCGAGGTCTAGACGGTACTCTTCTCCGGTGTCTGGAGCATCACAAATCTACAACATCCTTACAAGAGGTCCATGAAGGTATTTGTGGGACCCATTCAAGTGGGCTAACCCTAGCTAAGAAACTCCTCCGTTTAGGGTATTACTGGCCGAACATGGAAAGGGAGGCCTATCAATATGTTAAAAAGTGTCAGAAATGTCAGATTCATGGTAATCTAATTCATGCACCGGCACAAGAGTTACAACCATTCACATCCACATGACCCTTTTCTCAATGGGGACTAGAATTGGTAGGGAAAATAAATCCTTCTTCGTCTGATGGGAACAAGTTCATCATCACAACAATAGAGTATTTCAAAAAATGGATAGAAGTAGTTCCTTTGACAACTGTCACTAGAAAAAAGATTTCATCTTTCATACTCAACTACCTCATTTGTCGGTATGGGGTACCTCAATCCATTATCACAGAAAATGGTAGGCCTTTTAAAAATTAGGACATCCAGGAATTATGTGAACAATTCCATATTCAACATCATTTTTCAACACTGTACTATCCACAGGGAGATGGCCAAGCAAAAGCCTCAAACAAGACAATCCTAAAAATACTAAAGAAGATGGTAACTGATGTTGGAGGTGATTGGGCATGTTCAGTTAAAACCTGCACTATGGGCCTACAGAACCATCAGAACACCAACAAGAACTACACCATATGCTTTGGTGTATGGATCAGAGGCCATTCTACCAATTGAAGTGGAAATACCATCACTTTGTGTCTCACTAAAAGGTATCATTAGAGATGAATATTATAGAGTTTCAAGGCTACAGGAACTGGAATTACTGGATGAATGTCATCAGCAAGCAGTCAATCATTTGAAGGCCTACCAACAAAGAATGTCAAGGAGTTACAATCATAGGGTAAAACCTAGAGTCTTTCAAGTTGGAGACTTGGTCCTAAAGGAAAACCCTAGGAATTAGTAGGATAGAGAAAAGAAAGGGAAGTTTGAACCCAACGAGTTAGGTCCCTTTGTAATTGTATCAGTGTATGGATCAGGAGCATATCAATTGTCTACACCAGAAGGGAATCTTTTTGATGAACCTATCAATAGTATCCATCTTAGAAAGTTCTATACCTAAATCACTTAGTGCATGAATTAGTTTTTGAAAATGGTTACCTTGATGAAAACCTAGAAAATAGGCATCTTAGTGACAAAAAAATACAAAAAAATACAAAAAATCAAAAAGAATGAAAAAAGTGCAATAAAAAGATATGGTGAAAACTTGGTAACAGGCACTATTTATGATTCAAATCAGCTCTCCCATCTATTTTAGACACATGTCATGGTCGTTACTTCCACCATCAGTTTACATCCATTATCATATCACATCACGGGATCATGTCTCACCCTAGCTTGGGGGAAACATCTGAAAATCATTGGGGGCAACACAAACTTGAGATTAATCAAATGGAAAAACAATAATCAAAGCACAAACCACATGGAATATCAATCACCATCAGAAACACATCAAACATCCGTATCACAATAGAAAACCAAAAACAAGTCAAAAAGTCAGTCTAAAAAAGCCAAAATGTGAGTTTGTGTCAGTAAAACTACATGGTCTCTATGTCTCTAATGTAGGCAAGGCTAATCTTTGATCAGCCCCCAAGGCCCCTACGATAGGTCTTTAGGTTAGTTTGATCCAAAATCTCAAAAACACAAAAGCATCACAAAATCAAGATGGATGATTTAATCTAAATAATGATTGAAATACTTTAAGAAAAATTTGGATAAGTTGTACTTTGATCATTGTTATCATTTCTTTGGAGCAACTCAATGATGTATTGAACTAGAGAAGCCATGAAGAAGAATGGTATTTTCTTTGTATGTTGTCTATGAATTAATCATTATTACTATGTGAATCGTCACGGGAAATGCTCTACAAAGTATCATGGATGAAATTCCAATTCACATAGGAAAGTGGTTAATTCTTGTTTGTTTATGCAAGAAATACTCAGGTCATCTTGGTTTAATTATACCTTGATGCTTGTGTTTACTTGCAATATCAAAAATCATGAAAGTAGTACTCAGGTCATCATTGGTTTACATCATACCTTTGATGCTTGTACTCACTTTCAACATTTTAAAAGCTCAATGATGATACAAAACATAAAGGTACTATTAAAATGCCTATGTTTACATGTAGATTTGCATGGTAAAATTAGATTGCATCCATAATATTGTTACATTTGTAGAATATTTGTTACAAAATTGGTGAATCATTCATTAAACAATTATCTTTTATCATAATAGACTCAGTATGCTTGACATTAACAAAAAAATCCTCATGATAATATAGTTGCATCATCATATTCATTTACATACATTAAAAGCATTTACATCATCATTTCATCATTCATACATTTCAATCAAATCATTTTTGCATTCTCATCATATCATAACAAAAATCTCAACAAACATATATCTCTATCATTCTATTTTCACAAACATACATCATCATCATAACTCATTAAATCCATCCATTTATTATATCACATATCCATATATAATCCATCGATTTTATCATAAATTCTGTCAATTTATTGCATCATGTATCATTCAACATTTTAATCCATTTTATTACATCATATATTTGCATTTACATCACATATAGTATATCTTTTAAACACATCATATCCATAATCATGAATCCATATACATCATGTATCCATATAACATGAATCCATACATTACCATTATGCACATCATAGATAGAACATCATATCAAAGCATACCATCATAAAAATAAAACCATCACATAGCATATAAAACATAGAAGAAAATGCATCCATTAGAGAATCATATAGAACACATAATAGACCAAAGAATTCACTACATCTCATATAAATCAAAATCATAATGTCAAGTATACAATGATGTTTGAAATGAAGAGAGATATAACATCAAAAAAATGGTTTTATATCACAATAATCAAAGTATACATCACATCTCAAATGTAAAATGAACAAAAATCATGTGTGGCTGGCTCCAGATGGTGTAGGCATCGCAGGATCAGGACCCATACCGCCAGAGGAATCGGGATCCCTAGGATCTCTAGGTAGAGGTTGTGTAACACCCGCACTGATAGTCTTGGAACGTGACTTGATAGAATGAGACCTTGCATAGCTGACTCTTTCCTCAGAAGGAATTGTGTCATAATATCTCGCTCTATAAAACTCAATCTCCTCGCCAATACGAACTTCCTCTCACATATAATCTGCTAGGGAGGTACCATCTGCTAGTCTTTGTAATCTATTGGCAGAAGCCTAAGTACCCTCTACTATAAACCTGGCCACATCCCTCTCAGTTATCAAAGAAGTAATCTAAGCCTGGGCTGCCCCTATAGTTTCTCTAGTCGCATCCCTCTCAGCTGTCAATGCTACAATTTGTGACTGAGCTGTGACTAATTGAGCTTATACTAATGCTAGAGCCTCTGCATGCAACTCAACCTGTACCTGTATCTGATCCTAGGTTGATGCAGGAGCATCTAGTGGTGTAAGGGCAATATTGCATCACCCAAAAATAATTAAATTTCAAGTTTATCATTTTTTAGATGTTTTTACATTTTTGGATACCCTTTTCGTCATAATGAAATTCCCAATTTATAGTTTTTATTTTCTATTCCTGGGTTGAAAGGTATTGCAGTTTTAGTTTCCCATATTTGCACCTAAAAATCTTCCGAGTTGGATTTGAGGCACTTAAAGCTTCCATAATGGCCCTGAAACTTGCCAAAATTGGTGTAGAAAATTTTGATCGCGTTCTTGACTTCGAGACCTTTCCAATAGTTCAAACGGTTTGCAAATCAGAGCCCCAGATCAAAAGTTATGGCCCCGGGAAGTTGGCACACTTTCTAGAAGATACAATTGCAAATGTTCTTTTGAAATTTGAACTTCAATTTGTAATTTTCAGCACCAAACTGCCTAAACTCAAAATTTTAATGTTGTTTTGGCTCCAAACTAAAGAGGAGCTATATTTATGGGTGGGTTTCTAATTTTTGGGTAACTTTTTGGGGACAAGCTCGCATATTGCGAAAGGGTGATTCTGTAGCTTTCTGTAACTTGCATGTGTTGTAAAACTTGGGGATTTGAGATCCTCTACATGTAACAAGCTCCATTTTCTGAACAATAAAATTATTCTCTTGTTTGTGGGTTATTTTCTGTGTCTTAGGTTGTGCCCTCATCAAGTGGTATCAGAGCGAGGTTTTCTTGAGCGTGTGGACAGATCGCCGATAGTGAGGCAGTTCGCACCAAGACCATGGTTGTGGGTCAAGGTCAAGAAAGATGCCTCCAAGAGTGATGCCTGGTAGGCATGGTGGTGCCAGAGGTGGTCGAGGTGGCAGAAATGTTGGTGGAAGAGATGCACTGGCAGCTCTCCAAAGACAAATTGATGTGTTACAAGAGCAGGTGAGGAGAGGGTTAAACCTGAGGGAGGAAAGTGAGGATGAAGGAGAGGAAGAAGGTTCAAATATAGAAGAGGAAGAAGAAGCAATTGATCAAGACCAAATGCGGCTAATAAGGGCCATTTCAAAGATCGAGAAAAGACCCAGAGCAGAAGTCCCCAGTTATTCTGGAAGTCTGAACCCAGAAGAGTTGATCGACTGGATCAATGAGCTAGAAGAATATTTTGAGTATGAGAAAATAGAGGACTCAGATCGGGTTAAGTTTGTGAAAATGAAGCTAAAGGGCCATGCCAATATTTGGTGGAAATAGGTCTAGTTGGAAAGAAATCGAAGAGGAAAAGTCAAGATCATTAGATGGGATCGCATGGTAGACAAATTGAAGAAGCAATTCATACCAGTGGACTACGAGTTAGATCTGTTGAAGAAATTGTCAGGGTTGAAGCAAGGAAGCAGATCTATGAAAGAATATACTGAATATTTTCACAAGATAATCATTAGAACGGGTCACATAGAGGCCAATAAGGAGAAGGTAGCCCGATATCTTAATGGGTTACGACCGAGCATTCAAGAGGAGTTAAGCCTAGTCAGAATGACCACCATTGAGGATGCGTATCAGTTTGCTCTGAAGGTGGAAGAGAAGCTAAACAAAAGATTTGATGGAAAACAAAAAGGATGAGGAGGTCAAAGCGGAAGGGGCAATGGAAAACCTTCAAGAAGCCGAAATGATGATGAAAAGAAAAGTGAAGATGTGGGTACCAGCCGAAGCCAAAAGAATGACAACTTCTACCACCCTTGTGATCAAAACAGTGGTGATCAAAGAGGTAGAGGATGAGGGAGATATGGAAAAGGATCTAGAAGAGGTGGTTTCAAAGGAACGTGTTTTCAGTGTGGTGAAGAAGGGCATCAGCCTATGAATGTCCACAACACCAAGGAAGGAGACAAAAGGCTAGAAGGTCATGGAAGGGTTACATGCAGATGAGGAGGCCCAATCTGAACATTCAGATGATGTTGAAAGGGGAGAAACCCTAGTGATTAGGAGAGCCCTAGTGACTGAAGAAAAGAACCAGAATAGAAGAAGAATCTATTTCGCACAAGGTGCAAGTGTGAAGGAAAATGTCGTGATGTCATTATTGACGGTGGGAGCGATAATCTAGTGTCGGAGGAGATGGTCACAAAGTTGAAGCTGAAGAGGAAAGGCACCCGCATCTGTATCAGTTGCCTGGTTGCAAAAAGACCATAAAGTTTTGGTCAATGGCGGTGCCTAGTAAAGTTCAAGATCAGGAGCTACCATGATGAGGTACTCTATGATATCATCCCCATGGATGCATGTCACATGTTTTTGGGGAGGTTGTGGTAGTTCGATAGGTGAGCTATACATGATGGCCATGCAAACACTTATTCCTTGACAAAGGATGGGGTTCGTCACAAGTTGAAACCCCTGAAGGAGACCAAAGAGAAGGTATGCAGTAGTGCTAAAATTTGTTATGTAGATGGAAGAAAAAATTTAGAAGGTATGAAGCATGAGCGTGTGTGTTATGGATTGATCCCTAGAGTGAGTAAGGAGGATAGTGAGAAGGTTCTAGAAGAAGTTTCTGGTATGTTGGATGAGTTTTAGGATATTGTTTCTGATAATGTACCTAAGGGTTTACCACCAATAAGGAAGATCAGTCATCAGATTGACTTGATTCCTAGAGCTAGTTTGCATAAATAAGGCAGCTCATAGAATGACCCCAGTAGAAAATGAGGAGTTGAATAGACAAGTTCAAGAGTTGTTGAGAAAGGGTTTGACACGGGAGAGTTTGAGTCCATGCGTAGTACCTGTAGTACTAGCACCAAAGAAGGATGGGGAGTGGAGGATGTGTACAGATTGTCGAGCCATAAACAAGATAACAATTAAGTACAGATTTCCCCTACCAAGGATGGATGACCTGATGGGCTGTTTGAGTGGAGCTCAGTACTTCACAAAGATTGATCTGAAGAGTGGATATCACCGGATCCGGATTCAGAGGGAGATGAATGGAAGACTACTTCAAGACCAAAGAGGGCTGTATGAGTGGTTGATCATGCCTTTTGGGCTAACAATGCACGAGCACATTCATGCGGCTCATGAGCAGTACTAAAGAATTTCTACGTTTATTATTGTGTATTTAGATGATATTTTGATTTTCGGTAAGAAGTTGGATGAGCATCTGATGCATATTCAGAGCCTTTGAGAAGTTAAGAGAAGATAAATTGTTGATTAATCTGAAGAAGTGTAGTTTTGTGAAGGGGAGTTAGTGTACTTGGGGTTTGTTGTCTCGGAAGGTCTCAAGATGGACCCGGAGGTGAAGGCTATGCGGAGATGGCCTACTGAAGAACTGCTATGAGGTGAGATCTTTCCATGGTTTGGCTAGTTTTTATAGAGTTCAAAAACTTGGTATTTGTGGTGAAAAACAATGAGAGGGGATAGAAAAATTCAAGTGGAGTAGTGGGCAGCAAAAAATTTTGAACTGTTGAAGTAAGTGATAATAACACTGCTCTCCTCGAACAACAAGGTGTTTTCAGGTGATTGTTTGATGCTAGTGGTTGTTCCATTGGAGCAGTGTTGAGCCAAGAAGGTAAGCCCATTGCCTATTTCAGTGAAAAGTTAAATGATGCCAAGAGAAAGTATTTTGTATATGATCGGGAATTTTATGCAATAGTTCAAGCATTAAAGAAATGGAGACATTATTTGTTGCGAAGGAATTTGTTCTATATACTGATCATGAAGCCTTGCTACCTAAATAGTCGAGGGAAAAGTTAAATCAAAGGCATAAAAGGGTAGAGTTTTTGCAGAGTTATACCTTTGTTTTGAAACATAGGAGTGGGAAGTCAAATAGGGTTGCAAATGCCTTAAGTAGGAGGCATACATTGATGACAAGATGCTTTTGATTAGATGGTTGGGTTCAATGAACTTAAGACACTAGATACGCAGAAGATCCTGATTTCGCAGAGGCTTGGAAAGCTTGCAGGAACTTGTTACATGGACAGGACAAGGTGGTTGGATTTTATAATCCAGGATGGCATGTTGTTTAAGGGAAGTCAATTTGTATCCCGAGGAGTTCCATGAGAGAACTTGATAAAGGAGAAGCATAGTGGAGGAATCGCAGGACATTTTGGTTAGGATAAGACCATTTCCATTATTAGTGAGCATTATTATTGGCCTCAGTTGTCAAAAGATGTGAAGAAGTTTGTACAAAGTTGTAGGTATGTCAGATGGCTAAAGGAGTGAGCCAGAATACAGGCTTATATCAGCCCTTACCTGTACCAGATAGTCCATGGGAGGATATAAGTATGGACTTTGTTCTTGGTTTTCCAAGGACACAACGAGGGAATGATTCAGTCTTTTGTGGT
This sequence comes from Sequoia sempervirens, assembly GCA_007258455.2. NCBI lineage: Eukaryota > Viridiplantae > Streptophyta > Pinopsida > Cupressales > Cupressaceae > Sequoia > Sequoia sempervirens. The sequence continues at coordinate 529,229,285 of VDFB02281492.1, read as the reverse complement.
GGTTGATAGGTTTTTGAAGATGGCACATTTCATTCCATGTCAAAAGACCCATGATGCAGTCCACATTGTTGACTTGTTCTTCAAAGAGGTGGTGAGGCTACATGGTTTTCCAAAGAGTATTGTTTCAGATCGTGATACCAAATTTGTGGGGTACTTTTGGAGGACCTTGTGGAAGAAGCTAAAGACAAAGTTGAAGTTCAGTTCTGCACACCATCCACAAACAGATGGGAAGATAGAGGTTGTTAACAGGAGTTTGGGTAACCTACTGAGATTTTTGGTAGGAGATAAACCCAAGGGATGGGACTTGATCTTACCCCAGGCAAAATTCTCTTACAATAATTCTATCAACAGAAGCACTGGTAGATCACCATTCCAGATTGTGTATGGAGGTAGCCCCAGAACAGCTCCAGAATTGAGGGAGATGGACCAAGAGAAGAAAATAAGTGTTGAAGCCAAAGATTTTGCAGAACACATCAAGTATATACATGAGAAGGTAAGAGAACATATTAACAAGATGAATATGCAGTATAAGGCTAAGGCAGACCAGAAGTGGAGGTATAAGGAGTTTCAGATTGGTGATGAAGCGATGGTCCACTTGAGGAAAGAAAGGTTTCCAGTGGGAAAATATAACAAATTTAAGATGAAGAAGTTCGGTCCCTGTAAAATTTTAAAGAAGCATGATTCAGGGAATGCATATGAAGTAGAGTTGCCAGATGGATTCAACATTTCCCCTGTGTTCAACATTTCTGATTTGACAGAGTATCATGAAGGTGTCGCAGAGGAAGTACCAATGATGGAACAGTGTGGGATTCCAACATCTACTTCAGAAATGGATGAGATTGAGGAAATCTTGGATAGTCGTGTGGGAAGGAGTACCAGAAATAGGCAGTATGAAGAATATCTGGTGAAATGGAGAGGAATCCCTGTGGAAGATTCATCTTGGCTATCTAAGGTAGCAGTTGACCAGTTGGGTTTTCCTCAACCATCTGAGACGTGACAGGGTCACTTCTCAAAGTACCCTGGGTGTCTAATGCAGGAGCATCCAGTGGTGTAAGGGCAATCTTGCATCACCCAAAAATAGTTAAATTTCAAGTTTATCATTTTTCAGATATTTTTACATATTTGGATACCCTTTTCATCATAATGAAATTCCCAATTTATGGTTTTTATTTTCTATTCCTGGGTTGAAAGGTATTGCAGTTTTAGTTTCCTAGATTTGTAGCTAAAAATCTTTCGAGTTGGATTTGAGGCACTTAGATCTTCCGTAATGGCCCCAGAACTTTCCAAAATTGACATAGCATATTTTGAGCACGTTCTTGACTTCGAGACCTTTCCAACAGTTCAAACAGTTTGTGAATAGGAGCCCCAGATCAAAAGTTATAGCCCCGGGAAGTTGGCGCACTTTCTAGAAGATACAATTGCAAATGTTCTTTTGAAATTTGAACTTCAAGTTGTAATTTTCAGTGCCAAACCACCTAAACTCAAAATTTGAATGTTGTTTTGGCTCCAAACTAAAGAGGAGCTCTATTTATGGGCAGGTTTCTAATTTTTGGGTAACTTTTTAGGGACAAGCTCGCATATTGCGAAAGGGTGATTCTATAGCTTTCTGTAACTTGCATGTGTTGTAAAAATTGGGGATTTGAGATCCTCTACATGTAAGAAGCTCCATTTTCTGAATAATAAAATTATTCTCTTGTTAGTGGGTTATTTTCTGTGTCTCGGGTTGTGCCCTCATCATAGGTCTGCTCTAGTAAACCCTATAAATATGGTGCTATAAACAACCATACTCTCTAAAACTCAGCCCCAACCAACCGAGAATCCCTTAGACCTGTGATCAGGACTAAGGAATCCTTCGATGAAACCAACAAGAATTGTGGGAAAAGTGGTGTATGAATCAACCATCTCACACCATGGAATCCACTCTCTAGCAATATGACCATCCTGAAACACTTTACCAAGGGAATCAGTCCCACCCTACTCTGTAGAATCATATATGACAACATCTCCAACAATTAGAAGCTATAGAATCCACCAAACATCCTTTGGGGTGACTATCATCTCACCAGTAGGAAGATGAAAGGTGTTGTGCTTGGTATGCCACCTCTCGGCTAGCACTATCAACAAACCCCAATTAATCCTAATTTGGGGCATATATAGAAGAGGAGACAATCCACAATGTGTGATAATAGTCATCTCATGCTGTACCAACTGTGGTATAAGATCAAATGTCCAAGGGAAACGCTCTCAAACCTGGAGGTTCCCCAATCATTCCTATTATCATAACAAGATCAAAGTCAATAAATTTATGTAAATCATCAAATAACATCAAAATACCATATCAAATCAAATCAGCTCTTGGTGAGAATTTTGTTCAAATATCATGAGCAAAAATCATTGAACCTCGTCTATCATGAGGTCAATCATCAATGCATCAAATCAACCTCACCTATCATGAGGTCAATCATCAATGCATCAAATCAACCTTGCTTATCATGGGGTATGCCAATCATAATTATTCCTCACCTATCATGAGGATAGTTATCATCAAAACAAACATCAGACCTTGCTTGTCATGAGGTCAAAAAATCATGTATTTGATTAGAAAAATAATTCATATCAAACCAACAGCTAATACAACCAAAAATTAACAAAATTGAGAACAAATTGACAAAAAATACATGACTTTGATTTGAATGTGCTAAAAAAGGTATTCAAAGTGCTACAAAATATGACAAAGCACCATTTTATCAAAAGCACTATTCTATTTAGTCAACATGCTAACATTTTGGGTAGAAGTGCTAAAACTTCGAACATGCTAAAACAGGAAGCCTAAGCGCTACAAAATCTAACAAAAGTGCTAAAGTTCCAAAAGCACTAATGTATCTTATAGAAGCGCTACAATGGCTATCATAAGCACTAAAATTTTCAAAGTGCTAATCTAACCTATTAACACGCTAAAACAGACCTCCTAAGCTCTACACTTTCGAAAGCGCTAAACTAGCCTAGTGACACGCTAGAATAGAACTCCAAAGCACTAAAATTCAAAAACCGCTACAAAAGACCTTAAAAGCACTACAATGGACCATAAAAGTGCTAAAAGATGGTCTAAAGTCAAAAATCTAAGACCACAAAAAATGGGGAAAATGCACAAAAACCAAAGAAAAAAATAGACATACCGGAGATCCGAAAGTGGTCGGTCGTTGATGTCGTCGAACATGCTCAAAATGGTGGGTGTGATATGGAATCGGAAACTCGCTCCACATGGCACAAAAATCTCTCACCAAATTTTCAAAAGTCACAATGTAAAAATGAAGTTGAAAAAGACCTTTTTAACCTTTTATAGGTTATTTGAAAAGGGATTTTTATGGGATTGATTTAATTTTTAAAAGGGGAGATTAATTGAAATTCATCCAAGGCCACTTTCTTCATCAATTATCGAGAGATAAATTATTTTATCATCAAATATTTATTGAATCTACATCAAATCAGAAAATCATCAAAACATTTGAAAAATTCCAAAAATCCTAAATTTTCTTTTTTTCAATAATTCAACAATTTATCTCCCGAGGGGGCATATATCCATCATCAGCCAAAATCAATGTTTGGGGCATCATCTGGGGCATTGAAAACTTTTCTAAGCATCGATATAAAATTTTTATTTAAAGTAATGCATAAACACTTCACTTCAAAGAGGGGCAAAATGTATACACCTAAAAATGGTCTGGAGAAATATGATTAATTAAATACAACTTATTTAATTAATTAATCCTTAAAATCTTCTACTATTAAATAAATAGGAAATATTTATTTTAATAGTTCATCATAATTCTTCAATCTTGATTCAATTATTTTCATCTTATTTAAATAAACTAATTTTATTTAAATATCATATTTAAATTCATCTACTATTAGCGGGGGCCCTAGCTCGGTTGGCTAAGTAATTCCGTTGCGGCTCTGCTGGTCACGAGTTCTAGTCTCCCCCGTCCCGTGGTACCGGAGGGCATGTCACGCCAGCGCCGCCAGTCATGTTAAAAAGTTTACCAAGCGCACTGCAGTTTATAGGGGGTCGTGCTACCCGATTCCTGCAGTCTAAAAAATAAAAATAAAAATTCATCTACTATTAAATAAATTAAATATTTATTTAATAGTTCACATTTTAAAGTCTCCTATTTCTTCAATTTTCATTAAATAAACAACTTTATAGTTGACATTATTTAATTATTACATCATATTCAATCTTAATTAAATAAATAAAGCTTTATACTTTATTGTTTAATTATCATACCTCTTTTATTTAATTTAATAAACAAACTTCTATAGTTTATTTATTTAAATTATTTATCTCCCTTTTTGTTAATTTAAATAAATCAAAAATATTTAAATAAAAGCATAAATCAAATCCCTCTATTCACTCACCAATAAAATTAGATTTTTTCAAATCTAATTAATTTAACTGGCATTCACGGGAAGAGCCTCAGGGACAAACGTGCAAGCAATCCTCTCAATCTTCTTCCTCAAATTTTTCCTCTCATCTTTCCTTGTGTTCTCATGGGGAGGAACAATCCCCATGATCAACTCCACTTTCTCATCTCTTACCATTCAAATCTCCAGATTTAATCTTAGCCTCTGCTATGTTACCCCTATGTAAAACTATTGCCATAAATCTATATATACAACCTTCTAAAGCATGAAAACGATCCCGAGAATTATCATCTTTTATGCAAACTTACTCTGTAGGAATAAGAACTCAAGCAATCATAATCATTAGTATTAGCATTTTAGTATCATCATAGCATTAGTAGATTTCATATCACGACAACATCATAGTTTCTTTTTACTGTAGCTTTCATCCATTAGGCTTCATTTACAGTAGCATCATAGTTGTTAGTTTTATTATCCATTATCACAATCACAACATTTAGCATCATTTCGTTCTCTGAATAGGCATTTTAATAGTCACAGTACTTTATCAAATTTGAGAGCCTTCTCGTGACTCATAAATCTTTGGAGATAGGGGACAATGAGACAATTTCAAGCTTTTCTCTATTTTAAATTAGTTTAATTCATATTAAATCTTGATACAATGTTTTATTAAGATTTGTATTTAATTGTATTTAGTTTAATTTTTCCACACTTACACATACAATTATTATGGAGAAGTATTTAGTTATTCTCCACATGCTATCTAAATCAAGCTATTATGTTTTATGGGATAACCTCTTATAGGTCTATCAACCAACCAAGAAATCCATAAATCAAAATTTTTGGCAACTTGTGGTGTGGCATCACTTCATCAATGATTTCATACTAGAGGTAATATTATCATTTATCATTCTTATCATTTTAGTCAATTATTATTATTTTGGCCTCTATTTGACCTAGGGAATGCCCTCTTGATCACCATCACTTGTTGTACATGGAAGTGGAAACACCATAGTAGGGTTTGAATTAGGAAAGCCCCTATACAACACAACATTTCCCCCTTTTTTTATGTGTGTAGGTCAGATTTAGAAGCTTCAATAGTTGACAGTCATAATAAACACAAAGAAAATTGCAATTTATGTTTTAGAGTTTTTAGATCCCAAGAGGAAGCATCTCAAGTATAGGGAACTCAATGCCCTTGTCCCTATAATTCAGTCTCAACTTTCAATAATAGGTGAACCTCTCTATCACCATTTCTTAGATCTAGGCTTGTTTTATTAGTTTCTATTTTCATCTCTATGGTAAAATGAATTTTTAGATCTAGGGTTATATATCAAATAGGGTTGTTAAAAGACACATCAAATTATCATCTATAAAGATAAAAAATGACATAAACCCAAGGAGATTGGATCTCCCTTGTGGTAGTAAGCCAATCATCAAACTGTAGTTAATTTTGTGTCCAAATGTGAAGTCAAGTGAAAAGAAGTTAATCCTAGTTAGATATAGGATCAATTTTCCTACTTTGTAGTTCCTTCGACTTTACATTATTTTTCTGAAGGATCTTGAGCCTAGACTAGTGAATCCCCTAGATTCAGTGTTATCTTACCTATCCAATGTTTAGATAAAAGAACTCTTCTTAGCTTATCCTCATTTTAGTGTGAGAATGAGGGTAAGTTCATACTCTCATGAAAGTGGGGGCTAAATATAGCATAATAAATTGTCACACTAACAATTTCATACTAGGTTTAGCTCCCCCATATGTGCTTGGACCTAATTATGCTCTTAAATTGACTGTTTTGTGGTCATTTTTGGAAAATTAGAATAAAATTGAAAATTAGTATTTGGGTAAAAGCACAAACCTGTGTCACACTTTATAAACGAATTAGCTAGCAACAAAAAAAAAAAATTGAATTTCAACCACATAAAAGTGTTCTTTATGTTTTGAATTTCGAAATGATGTAAACTAATGAAATGTAGAACTTTTGATGAAGTTTATTCATGTAATTTTTCATATTTTTTTAAATTGTTTTCATTATTTTTTTGTCAATTTAAGAACAAAATTTGGAATGCTGAAAATTTCATAAAAATGTGACTTCATGGGACGTCAAGAAACAAAATGAAAAAAACTTCATTTCTCCCTGAATTTTTTTCTCCTAATAGGTAACTTCAATATCTAGTACATGGAAAAAAAAATCAAATTTTGATGTATATTTTTTTCATAATAATGTTTTAAAGTCAAACTTGTAAGAATTTGATAGTTTTCATGAGACACCAACTATTGTCTATTTTTTTAATCATTTTCAAAAAAAAATTATACCCTTTTGAAGAGGACTCTCTCCTCCAGTGCACCATATATGTTTAAAAAAAATTTAATATGCTTTACTATTTTTTAAAATTTCTAATCAGTCTCTTTTTTAACTTTAACAACCTACTTGCATTATTTTAGAAATAAAATATATTAAAACTAATCAAAATATTAAAAAAAGTATATGTTTGGATTCACCACTCCGAGATCTATAAAAGGGTATTTTTATTTTTTAGAGAAAAATCATTCTGACTTGAGAAATACTTTGTAAAAGTTGAATGTTTTAGAAAATTATGAGAAAAGGTGAGTTGGCTACCAAGTAGGCAGCCAACTAGACATGCTCAACCAAGCCTATTTTGGCCGAGTAGGTTTCAGCCAAAACATGCTCGGCCGGGAAGTGCTAGTTTGGAACCTATTTGATCGAAACATGACCAGCCGACAAGTGCTTGGCCAAAAATGGTCGATACAAATAATATTTTTCTTTTATATTTTTTCAACTCGAGAAAATTTGGTAAAATACATATTTTGACAAAGGAAGGAATATTTCGACAAAGAAAGGCTTATTTTGAAGGAAAAAAAGGTTTATTTCGACAATTTAGAAGAATTATTTTGACAAAAGAAGGTTTATTTTGACAATTTAGAAGACTTATTTAAAAAATTTAGAAGACTTATTTTGATAAAAGAAAACGCATTTGGATAATAGGAGAATTTTTTTTGAAGGTACATTGATCTTCAACTTATTTAATTGATTATGTCAGTCTTTTCATGAGTGCATTTGAAGTTTGTTTTCACTATTTTTCATTTGAATATGGTTGACAAGTAGAACTAGGGTTATTAGGTTATGGTGTACACATGTATCATGATGATTAGATATGTCCATAGAGCCACATGTTCTTTTTATATCCTTCCTTATTTTATACATTATGATGTGTTTCACATGATCACCATCCTCCCATAGCTCACGTGGGACCTATCAATAAATTCATTTAGATATATACCTTTTATTTAGATATCCTTCTGTTGATGACAATTTCACTCGCAGAAAATAGGGAAAATAAATTCTTCACAGAAAAGACCGCAAAGAGCCTATCCTTCTTGAAAGATATGGAAAAAAGAAAATCTAAAGGGAAATTCTGCATTTACAGGACAAAGATTGGCTTTTGTTCAATCCCAAGTCTTCAATAACTAGGTCATGGTTGCACTAGGGTCGCTCTCAGGTAATGATGTGATATTGTTGTTAATCTCAAAGGGACTATGGTTGTTCTTTGAATATTTTAGATATATATTCCAAATTAAAATAGTGAGTTCAAACATCATGAAACCAAAATATTTGCCATAATATTTCATGAATATCACAAATTCATTTCTATCACTTAAGTAGATTTAGCATTAAGCATTCAACAGTTGTATGGAAAACAAAGGATTTTCAAAAAAAAATTCTTCCATTCATTTAAATTTTTGGAACATTTTCAAATATTTAAGCATCTATTTTAAAACAAAGTATAAAAAATACTAAAAATTAAAAGTTTCTCCTAGTTATTCTCCATAGATGCCTCAAAGAATTAATTAAAATAAAGAAAACCGCTTTATACTTCACCAGATTGCTTCACAGATACATATAAAATGGTGCAAGATTTTAAAGAGAGGGGTTTCATTTCTAGACACCGAGTAGGTTCTGTATGCACCCTTAAATGGTGTAACATACAGTCTTGTTCAACCGAACTAACAAAACAAACGGAAAAAGATACTAAGATAGGTAGCTATCTAATAAGCTTTGATATTAATTAATGTGTACGTGCATACAAAGTTTTCCACTAGAATGGTTCAAAAAACATGAAAAAAGAAAAAAAAAAAAAATTATGCTCCTCCAACATCCACATTATAACTTGGTACCCGGTACCCAGTATTTATCTTTACCCACTTACTTTCTCAGACCTTGGTTATACCAGAACTCCACTATACCAGAACGCATCATACTGTAACACTTCATACTAGACCAGAGCCTTCCACTTGAACTTTACATTACCTTTTTCCTTTTTTATGTTTCCAATACCTGGTATCTGGTGTACGAAACACTTACAATATGAAATACTTTATTATCAAGATTTTCTCTTTTACTTTCGGTGATCTTCCAATTTGCTAGCTCCTACCATAACAGTTACACATTTTTTTACTTGGGTCCCCAAGTCTTTTCAGTCTTGGGGCATGTTGTGAGACCACACAACAACTTGCAACCAATAAAACCAAATTTAATCCAAACTTTAAATTAAATCACCAGTTGTAAATTAAAAATTATGCATATTTTAAAACAATAACTTTCTACCTTTACCTAGATTTTGGTATAAAAAATTAAAACTCCACCAGAAACATCTGTGTGTTCTTTGATTAATTCTAGTTTTTGAAACCTAGTTAAAAGAATCAATTCATTAACATTGAAGTACATAATATAGTAATCCTCCAATTCCAACCATGGATAGAGCCTTGCTGCTAGTCAAGCATCCATAGCCCCAACAAGGTTATCTTTGGAATTCCCCCAAACATAGCTCTACTACCAGTCAGGTTTCCATAGCCCCAGTATTGTTATTTGGATAGCCTAAAGAGTTGATATCCTTTTTTTTTTTTTTTAGATATAGCAATGATAGCACATTTTCACATTTGATATTTCATTGATAGTTCTTTTATCAACTTGCAAGCAATGAAGCACCACTATTAGGTTGGGAATTGCAGTGCTAGCGAAGATTACTTTTTGATTTTTCATTCAATGTAAATCCTTTAATCAATTCACTACTTCCCAAAAATTCATTTAATGATTCCCTGTAGGTGTGTGTTTCCAGCTAAATTTCACTAACTTATGCCAAATCCTAGCTAACTGTAGCTCGCTATATGTTAAAAAATATGCATAAATTAAAATTTAGCAATAGACAACTTAATTACCAAATTTAAATCTAAATTTAGAAACATTAGTTACCACCCTTCTGATTAAATTTTATGGAAACTACTAAAAATTTTGCTAGCTATTTCACCTGACGGCGCTGCACTTCATTAATGGATTAAAAATGTCATGATTACCTTGGATTAAAAATGTCATGATTACCTTGAAACACAATAACATTATTCTATATTAAATTTGTACACCTTATTCAACACATATTATCTCTTCAAATTACTTGGGTGATGATGTGTACTACCTTTTCGACTTCATTTTCTTGTGTATTCCACACACATAAACAGCTCCATAATTAGTACAACTCTTTTTAAATAATTTGAAATGACCACTATTAATTTTGAAATCTTCAACTTGCTTGATTCACAATCTTCGTACTGCTCAAATTTGAAGCAATTTCACCAAATATGTGTAAGAATTAATTTGCTTTAACCTTTAATTCTAAAGATTATTGTTCAGCTACCACCTTACTTACGGTTTCCCAAAAAATAATTACTCAAGGAAACTATCTATCGCAACTTCCTTACGAATCTCTATAAATTCTAGCATTTCTTCTTGAATTCTCCATACTTCTCTTTTCTTTTCCTTTTATTTTAGCTTCTATAAATTTTCTCTATGTCTTCGCATTTGCTTCTTAGCCATGGATACTCCAATTTTCTTAGGTTTTTCTCGTAGAAAAAAAGTTTTCTTAGGAAGTATCACACCACAAAGGCTTGAAAAGGTCTTCTTCATTAGGAATTCTAGTTTCACTATGCCAAATTTATGCTTGGTCCTTAGGGAAAGATATGTTGCATCCAACTGCTAATTTCATTTCTACTCTGACATTGCTTCTCACTTTGTAGCATCACTTCTAGAAATTGGGCTACCTATTGAAGACGTTTGCGCTGCTACCAACTTAATAGTGAAACCTGAATTCTTGGAGAATTTGGATACCACTTTAGCTATTACACATTTGACCATTGGGGATTCCCTCCATGGATGACATTCCTTGGTTCCTAGAACACGGGGAAGTGGTTCCACTTCGGCCCTTTCTTACTAATCTCCATATCCAAGACTTTGAAGCTCACTGGGAACTCACCTACATAGGGTATTTAGCCCTAATAGAAGAGGCATCCCACATCGACTAAATGACTACTATCGTCTGCAAGTTTTCCAATTCAGAAAGAGAAAAAGTAAAAACTTGATATTTTGTATCTTGTATAAAATCAAGAAAATGTCTTTTTATAGCTGGTGAATTTCCAACTTGAAGCACAATACACATGTTTCCCGCTTGATTTTCCCACTCCATCTCATTATCCGCATTTTCCATGTATATAGGAAATGATGATTCATCAATGTCGTTTCCTCATTTGTGATGAAATATCTCTAGGTCTCGACGTTCTTACCTATTTTCCTGCAAAGTGTTAGAATTTTCTTTATAGTAATCACATTTTTCCAACTTTTTTTGTATATCGGTTGATTTTTTAATATTTCCAACTTCACTAGGGCAAGATGTTTTTCTTGTTAACAATCCCTTTCTTTTACAAGTTAAAACTTCCTCTGTTAATGAAATTAATCTACTTATGGCCAAACAAACCCTAGTTAGAAAAATTTAGCACTCAAGTTCATTGTGGTCAATTGTATCATGAATTCTACACTCGATGACTTCCAAAAGTAAACAAACTCAAAGGATGTAGTTTCTAATTAAGAATTTTACAAAGTTTTCCAACTTCCATATGAAGACCAACTTGCATTCAATCTCTCATTCACAAACTTCTTGCCAAACTCAAAACCATTGTTTTGAAACACAATTCTATAAATTCTAGGAAATGATACCTAAAATATTAAACAAAGGCCCTCCTTCTAGTGCTAGTTCCTATTGACGATGATTTCACTAGTAGAAAACAGGGCGAATAAATTCTTCACAGATAAGACCACAAAGAGCTTATCCTTCTTGAAAGATATGGAACAAAGACAACCTAAAGGGAAATTCTGCATTTACAAGACAAATATTGAATTCCATTCAATCCCAAGTCTTCGATAACTAGGTTGTGGTTGCATTAGGGTCACTCTCGGGTACTGATGTGATATTGTTGTTAATCTCAAAGGGACTATGCTTGTTCTTTGAATATTTTAGATATATATTCCAAATTCAAACAATGAGTTCAAACATCATGAAACCACAAGTTTTTCCATAATATTTCATGAATATCACAAATTCTTTGCTATCACTTAAGTAGATTTAGCATTAAGATTTCAATAGTCATATGGAAAACAAAGGATTTTCAACAAAATTTCTTCCATTCATTTAAATTTTTGAAAATTTTCAAATATTTAAACATCTATTCTAAAACAAAGTATAAAAATATTGAAAATTAAAAGTTTCTCCTAGTTATTCTCCATGGATGCCCCAAAGAATTAATTAAAATAGAGCAAACCGCTTTATACTTCACCAGATTGCTTCACAACTACATATAAAATGGTGGAAGCTTTTAAATAGAGGGGTTTCATTTCTGGACACCGGGTAGGTTCTGTATGCACCCTTAAATGACACAACATACAGTCTTGTTGGACCAAACTAACAAAACCAGCTACAAAAGATACTAAGATAGGTAGCCATATAATAAGCTCTGATATTAATTAATGTCTACATGCATACAAAGTTTTACACCGGAATGGTTCAAAAAATAGGAAAAAAGAACAAAACTTAAAAGTTTATGCTCCTCCGACATCCACAAATTTTGAACTTAAAATAAAAATGAAGCATCCTCTAGCCTTTTATAGAACACAAGGCTTAGACAGGATAAGACAACTACATGAGAGGAAATACAAGGGACCAATCTCATCAAGGCACATGGAATATAGTGACCAATAGGAGAATTTCAATTGAAGTCAATGTAAGTCAACTCCAATTACACGTTGAAGCTCTCTAGGTTCTACTTTTTCATCTTTGTCAGGATTCCTTTTCAAATCAAAAAAATCCACTCAAATGAAAATATATAGGAGCTTCCTGTGATAATAGAGTGATTAGGTGGAAGTCAAACTCCTATATTTTAGGTTCCTTGATTTGAACATTCTAGGAATGAATCACTCCCAGAATAGATGCACTTCCTGACTGCATTTTTGAACTCCACCATCCCAGTATTCAGGTATCTGGAACATCTTTACAATGAACTTTATTCCAGCATGAGCTTCCTAAGTGCATCATCAAACCTAGCAATACCATCATATTTTTTCGCAAATAAAATTTTCCTAACTGTCCATACCCAAGCCTTGCATCACAATTGATATCTCTTGCAATCACAAATTCCACACATTAAATCCCTTTTTAAAAAAAAAAAAATTATAACATCTCATGTAAATAAAACCATTATTCAAATGTTAGGACAAAAATCTCATAATTAACATGCCTTTTAAAAAGCATATCATGAATCCTCATACATATACCGGATCACCAGAATCATTAGAAACATTTAAAATTTCACATTTTTACTCTACATTATAACTCAGTACCCAGTACCTAGTATTCAACTTTACCCACTTACTTTCCCAAACCTTGGTTATACCAGAACTCAACTATATCGAAACACTTCATACCAGAACACTTCATATCAGACTAGAGCCTTCCACTTGAACTTTACATTACCTTTTTCCTTTTCCATGTCTCCTGTACCTTGTATCTGGTGTACGAAACACTTACAATACAAAATACTTTATTATCAAAGATTTTCTCTTTTACTTTTGGCGATCTTCCAATTTTATAGCTCTTGCCATAAGAGTTACACATTGTTTTACTTGGGTCTCCAAGTCTTTTTAGTCTTGGGATGTGTTGTGAGACCACACAACACCTTCCTTATTACATTTTGACACAAAAAAATTTAAACATGTGATGATTTTTTATGTCACTTCTTATTGGTATCATTTTCACTTTTTACTTTTTTCTATGTCATGTATATTGTGACCCCCTTCATCCATTCTTCCATATACCTTTTATTTCTTTATATTTTATATTTTTTAATATACCTTGTTTGTTGTGATTTTCACACTTATTTTATCTTTTATATTTGGTTGGATATTCTTATCTTTCCTACTTTGAGTCATTTTAGTTTCCAATTTCTTAAATTCTTGAAATATTTCCTCCTATTCTTGTGTACATCCTCCTTATGCCTATGTTTTATTTACCTTTGCCTTTACTCTTATTTCAAACTTGGACTTATCTTTTACATATATTATTTTTCTATTTTATGTTTTGCATGCTTATGTTTATTATAATTTTGTTTAGTACTTGGGATTTTATGACCATGCCTTATAATTTTGGTTTCTCATGTTGTCTCATTAATTCTTAAATTTTATGCATGTATTGTGATACTTTTTTCATGTTTTTCCATATTATTCTTTGACTAAATTGATTATTTTCTTTTATCCTCTATATGTTCATATCACACTTTTAGAGTTACCACATAGAATAGAGGGCATCATGCATTCCATTACACCTTATACCTTCATCATGTTGCATCTTCATATTATGGGAATCATGTCTCTATCCCTTTACATCTTATGCCTATATGGTTATATCCTTACATTTTAGGTCATTAAAATCCTTCCTCCTTAACATAGTGTGATTTTATTTGTCACATCCTTGCATTTAATGAATCATGCCTCCCCCTTTCTAATCTTATCCTTTCATTTCTATATACCTTTTCATAGGAGATATATCATGTTTTCACTCTTTCACATCATATAAGTCTTTTATTACTATATATTTAAATTAGAGGCATCATGACTTTCCCCCCTCAAGAGTTTCATTATACTATCCTACCCATCTAGGGAAAAATAGCTTTATGCATGTGTACAATCATGTTTTCCCTTGCACCTCTTCTCTTCTCTACTTTTCATTTATTTCTCATGTGTTGGTTCAATCCCTTGTTCTTGTGCATTTAACTCCTTCCTTGTAATGCGATCTACTCTCATGTGCTCATCCTAGATCCTTTTATATAATGTTCAGGTTATCCAACCTATTGTGCCCCTACATCAAACTCCTTAGGTGTGAAATAATGTACACATGAATCCAAGATTCAAGAAAAAATGAGATGAAGTGGTAGTTTCATGCTAGATTCAAAGTTCATCAAGATTGTCTCATCCTTCCCTAGACACTCATACTTTGCATGATTAATTTATGTTTTTTCCCTTATTTAAATGTTTTTCCTCAACCTCACCTACATGGCATGTACACTAACTAAGCCTCTATCCAAGTCCATTTCCTTTTTAATTTGTAATTAAATTTCTGACATGTTGTCCAAGTTTTCCCATGCTCTTGCATTAGGTTGGCACATGTCTTAGGCTCACTTGAATTGATTGTACACATGTACAAATTATACTTGGTGATCTAAACATTTAGGTATATATCGAGCTCATGATGTTTCTATTTCTATGTTTTATAGTACTCATTTTATTAAAAGATCTACATATTGATGCACATTTAGTGGTGATCTAGTAAGTGATATCATGATCTAGCACATACATGTCTAGTTACATGCTAAATATTTTCAAGTGGTATATACCAAATATGCTCATGATATATGTTTACATAATTTATGTATTTAAAAAAATAATAATTGATGAACATTTTTTAAAGTGATATATACCAAATATGCTCATGATACAAAAAATTTTCATGATATGTTTGTAATTTGAATTCTTTTTTTTACTTTGGATTTAAAACAAATGAAAAATTTATAATTTAGTGTTCTATTTATCAAATATTAACTGTACATGTTTCATTGAAAGCATGTGTGTACAATTGTATGTAGGTGAATTCAAATTTGTGTGGAATTTTTGATGGAAAATCTAAGGACTAGATTGAGGAAGTATGATTGAACAAGAGAGAGGAAGAGAAAAGAAAGTGAAGGAACATCTACTGAAGAACAACCCATGGAAAATATTGATACCAAGGTGATGTACAAGTACAAGAACAAACTGAACCTAGCAATAGAAATTTTTTCTATGGTATGGAAAATCTAATGGGGATGGATGAGGATTTTCTTTTCAATAATATTTCATCCGAAGATATGTTATCTGAAAGCACAGTAAAATTATGCTCTAAAAGAATATGGGATGAATTTTTAAAGAAAAAACTCTAATTGGAAGAGCACAATTAGTTGCAAAGTTATCTAGACAAAAAGAAATGACCCCTATTTTGGAGTTGTTAGGGGTTCATAATAGGAAAAATTCATCAGGTTCATTAAAACAAACAATTGTTGAAAAATTACAAGAAGCATTGAATTGTATTGAAAACAAGAGTCGATCTAGTGACTTAAGTGCTACCCATAGAGCATTGATAACTATAATTTCTAGTAAGAAATTATCACATAGAAGACAAGTTCAAGCAATTTCTGAATGATTAAATTTTTCTAGGAGAACTGTTCAAAGGTATATTGAAAATAGAAATGAAATAGATGAAAAATTTGAGAAAAAATGGGTAAATATTTGTAGGGTTCCCTAAAAAGATAGAATTTCAAAAGATGTAAAGAAACAAGTGGTTGAATATTGGACCAACCACTCTTGTGTTTCTTCTAATAGAAGAGATACTACATAAATAATAGGTGAAGATTGGACAAAAATTTCTCATCCAAAACATTTAATAGATACAACATAAAGTGATCTTTTTGAAGCATTCAAGCAAGAATTTTCAAATGTGAAGATTTTTCAAAGGATGCCTAAGACACTATGGCCATCATTTTTACGTATAAATAAATTAGATGAAACTTGTCGAAATCATGTTGAATTTTATCTACATAGGTACAATCATATTAAACAACTATGGCAGTAATTGATCAAAATATAGCCATCCTTGGAAGCACAACACAATTTGTGAATTCTCTTGTATGAAAAAAATTAGAAGACTCAGACGAATTCAATGTTTAGTGTATAAAAAATGTATGTAATGATTGTGGAGATTTGAAGAATCTTTTACAATTTGACAATATTTAAATGCAAGTTATTTGGAAGAGATTTGAATATGAGACATACTTAATGAAGTCAGGAGTCAAGGCAAAAAAAAATGTTCTCAAAGAGAGTGGATTTCCTTACAATGATTTCATGAATAAATTTTACAATATCATATATCCACATATCCAACATTGTCATGGTGCAAGATGGAAAGCTAAGCAATTTCATGATTCAAAGAATTACTTTCCACCAGGTTGTATTCTCTCTATTGTAGATTTCTATTAGAACTATACATTTAGTCCTCAAACTGAGATTCAAAGTCCATATTATCATTCAGAGCAAGTTTCAATATTTGTGCAAGTTTTCTATAGGCATGTTGAGTTACAGGTAGATGGTATACAAAGTAGCAAAGCTGATTGAATTATCATTAAGGAGGTTTACTTTTATATCGGCAATGATACAGGTCATGATAGAAGCTATGTGGCTCATTGTTTCAAAATGTTTTTTGAAGACCTGAGATGACGTGGCATAAATACTGAACAACACTAGATATGGTCTGATGGATGTGCTGGTAAGTACATTGTTTTATTTAAATTTGAGACTTAAATTGTTCAATTACTTATATATAATTACTTTTTTGAAGCTAATTTGGTTTGAGTGTAATTATTTGTAACTTCATAGGACAATTTAAGTCTACAAAATCTTTTATTTGGTTAATCTATCAACATGCCAACCACAACACCAATTTTTTGTGGAATTTTTATTAGATTGGACATGGAAAAGGAGAACATGATGCAGCAGGAGCATGTGTGAAGTGTGCACTTTGTTAACATGAAATTGTTGGTAGTTCACCATATATATATGGAATCTAGAGATTTTTTTTTTTAATTAGATATATATTTAAACTAAATTAAATTATTTTAAGTTTCTTGAATGTAACATGTGACAAAATTTTCCAACATGTGTACTTGTAGGTAATGCCATACAAAATACAAATGAAATTGTTGAATGGTGCAAAAGTCATTTTTCCACTTACGACTCAACATACAACACAATATTTTTGGGAAGTTACAAGTACATCTAGTCAAAATTTGTTAAATTTTTAAATTTTAATTATATATATATATATTCACTTAAATTAATCACTAGTGGATGTTTGTAATTTATAGATATTGATCGATAAAATCCTTATAATTGTCAAACAATTCATGGTATTAGAAGTCTGCATCAAATCATGACAATGAGAATTAGCAAGCCTCATGCAATTAATGTGAGAGAAAAATCATGTTTTTGTGTTGATTACATTGAGGAAAATGCAAATATTGTTCAATGTGAGAATATAATAGATGGGTATGTTTCACAATGGGAAATGAAACAATTAATATCAATGCCTTCTTTTGATGAAAATGACAATGCTAATGTCTACGATCCTCTATATTTAGCTAATTACGAACGCGTATCTGATTTAGTTGTTATAGATATGGAAATTGATTAACTTAAAATTGATTTAAATATATTCTATGTAAGTCTCAAACATGTTTATGTATAAATTTATATATATTAAAAATATATTTACAACTTTTGTAAACTTTACATGGTGTGTGTACAAGAGATATTTTCACTATTGTTGTAGATCCTGACAATGCGGAAGATGTAGATTACTATCTACTAAGATGTACACAACCAAAAATAAAATTGGTGGAATCGATGACAGATGGTGATGGACAAGAGTATCCCATTGGACCAGTCGTTATTGAAGGCACATATTATCAACAAATAAAGATAGATAAAAATGGTATTATATTTTTTTACTATATGCCAGGATAAAAGGTTGTACAAATTACAATCACTTAGTTATAGCAACAAAAATAAATTTAGAAACTTTACCTAAAAGAGCATGTGCCAAAAAAAAGTGGAGGTTTCCTATTGAAGAACATGAATATATTTTAGAGATAATTAAAGATAGAGAGGATCCAGATTATATGTACTAGGAGCTTTAAGTTGTTTTTGGATATATGTACATGTATGACTGTATATATATATACACACACACACATGTACTCAAACTTTTTATAGATCTATCTATATCTATATTGATTGGACATGTGACATGATTTAGAATGGGTTTTTTTCAAAGGCTTGGTCATTTATTTCTGGAATTGTATTTAAATTTGTTCCATGTGGAATTCTTAATTTAGTTCAAGAATCTTTGATTTCATAATTTATATTTGAAACTCCACTTAAATATGCATATTAGATCATATATGCTTGATACAAAACCTAGTGACTTTAATTTCTTTCAAGCATTTTCCCTAAATTCCTTTAAATCATCTATTTCCAATTGCATTTTTATGTTGGACATGGAATTCTATTAAGTTCAGTTGAATCTTCAATTGCATTTTTTAAATATTAGATCATATATATGCAATTTACAAAACCTAGTGAATTTTAAAAAGATCACATTTTTCCTAAATTCCTTTAAACCATCTAATGCCAATTGCATTTTTATGTTTGACATGGAATTGTTAAGTTCACTTTCAAATACTCACTTAAATTAATCACTAGTGGATGTTTGTAATTTATAGATATTGATCGATCGAATCCTTATAATTGTCAAAAAATTCATGGTATTAGAAGTCTGCATCAAATCATGAAAATGGAAAGTAGCAGGCCTTATGCAATTAATGTGAGAGAAAAATCATGTTTTATTGTTGATTACATTGAGGAAAATTCAAATATTGAACTCAATGTGAGAATATTAGAGATGGGTATGTTTCACGATGGGAAATGAAACAATTAATATCAATGCCTCCTTTTGATGAAAATGATAATGTCGATGTCTATGATCCTCTATATTCAGCTGATTATGAACGTGTATCTGATTTAGTTGTTACAAGTATGGAAATTTATTAACTTAAAATTGATTTAAATATATTCTATGTAAGTTTCAAACATTTTTATATATAAATTTATATATATTAAAAATATATTTACAACTTTTGTAAGATTTACATAGTGTGTGTACAGGAGATATTTTCACTATTGTTGCAGATCCTGACAATGTGGAAGGTGTAGATTACTATCTACTAAGATGTACACAACAAAAAATAAAATTGGTGGAATTGATGATAGATGGTGATGGACAATAGTATCCCATTGGACCAGTTGTTATTGAAGGAACGTATTATCAACAAATAAAGATAGAGAAAAATGGTATTATATTTGTTGATTATATGTCAAGATAAAAGGTTGTACAAATTACAGTCACTTAGTTATAGCTCAACAAAAATAAATTTAGAAGCTTTACCTAAAAGAGGACGTGCAAAAAAAAAGTGGAGGTTGCCTATTGAAGATCATAAAAATATTTTAGAGATAATTAAAGATAGATAGGATCCAAATTATATGTACTAGGAGGTTTAAGTTGTTTTCTAGATATATGTACATGTATGACTATACACACACACACACACACACACACACACACACACACACACACATATGCACATATATAAACATGTACTCAAACTTTTTATAGATCTATATATATCTATATTGGTTGGACATGTGACATGATCTAGAATGGGTTTTTTTCAAAGGCTTGGTCATTTATTTCTGGAATTGTATTTAAATTTGTTCCATGTGGAATTCTTAATTTAGTTCAAGAATTTTTGATTTCATAATTTATATTTGAAACTCCACGTAAACATGTATGTTAGATCATATATGCTTGATGCAAAACCTAGTGACTTTAAAAAAAATTCAAACACTTTGCCTAAATTCCTTTAAATCATCTATTTCCAATTGCATTTTTATGTTGGACATGGAATTCTTTTAAGTTCAGTTGAATCTTTGATTTCATTTGTTAAATATTAGATCATATATATGCAATTTACAAAACCTAGTGACTTTTAAAAAGTTCACATTTTTCCTAAATTCCTTCAAATCATCTAATTCCAATTGCATTTTTATGTTTGACATTGAATTGTTAAGTTCACTTTCAAATCTTTGATTTCATTTGTTCAACTCCACTTATATGCTAGATCATAGATATATGCAATTTACAAAACCTAGTTTATGTTCCAATTTTGCATAAATTTATGTTCCATGGAATTCTTAAGTTCAAGAATCTTTCATTTCATTTCATGTTGGAAGTCTTCTTTTGGTCCCCTAGTCACATGGGTAAACACTAGTAGCTATGTTGAATACCATATGAAGTGAACTTATGTTGGGATCATGTGGTTTTAGAATGATTTTTCTAGTAGGTTCTTAAATGTCAAAGTGTTGGTATGCTCTTTATTAGTGTAAATTTTTTATAGCTTTTCTTATTGGGTTCCTAAACTATGATTACTTTATTGTAATTTTGTGACAAATTCAATCTAGTTGATTTGGTGTTTGAGTGGTGAAGAATCTACATGTTGTCTCTAGTTTTCTTTTTCTTTTTTATGTTACCAATGTCACATTCAATATTTTTTATTATATTATCCAAGATCTATAGGAATTTTAATTTCTTTTCTTTCATTTAGAGTAGCAACCATGATTTTCTATAACCTTTGGTATGTTACTTACGTGTATCATTTTCTTGAATGTTCTTGTGTCTTTCTTGTTCACCTTGGTGCATTGGAATATTCATTCTAGTGAATCATAGTGATGGTGTTTTAGGTGCTTGAGATAGCTATATTTTGGCATCAATAGTTGTTTACCATGTATAGCTTGAGACTGCATGTAATGGGATCTTTGGTAATTATGTGGATTGATCACTTTTTAATATATAGTTGTCATGGGAAGATCTAGATACTTATATTATGTGCATTGTGAGATTTTATCAATTTCCAATTTCATATATGTTCGATGGAATTCTTAAGTTCAAGAATAGATTTGATTTCATTTACATTCAACTCCACTTATAGCTCATCATCTAGATCACTTTCTTTCCATGCACAATCAAATTCATGCATGTATTAGATTATATGGAATTCTAAAGTTCACTTGAATAGATTTGATTTGATTTACATTCAATTGGACACAAGTATAGCTCATCATCTAGTTTGAATTCTTTGCATGCACATTCAAATTCATGTGAATTAGATTATATGGAATTCTTAAGTTCATATAGCATCATATATGCACAATTTACATTTAACCTAGATTGACGTTAAAAATGAACATTTATAGATAAGAATTCATTATCATCTATTTCCAATTTAATTTTTATGTTCCACTTAAATAACATTGAATCTCTTAGGAATTGACCTAGAACTTACATATTTGCATTCAAATTATTTCTATTTCTTGACCTATTTAAAGACAAATTCATTTTTATAATTAATTGTACATCCATCTTTTTAAATTTACAAATAGAAACCATTAGCTAGTCCAAATTTTTTATTTCACAATGTAAATAGATGTACAACAAGTGTTCAAACCATAATAAATCTAAATAAAGGTACAAAATTTCTAAATAAATAAAACCATATAATAATGCACGATGTTGTAGTGTAGAAAAAAGTATCTCTTGCTTGATATGGAAATAATTAATGATAATTTGGACTTAATGACGCCTTGATCTAGTGTTGTGAGGTGTTTTACACATGCACATTAGGTCTTGGACCCTTTTAAATTGAATAAAATGCATTTATTGATGTCTTGTAAAGGTGTTGTGAAGTGTTTTAAATCACCTTCACACTTTTCTAAGACTTTTATTAAGTATTTAAGTCTAATGGACCTATTTTTCCTTTAATTCAATATTATAAAATGTATTTAATTTCATTCTCACATTAATCTAGAAGGCTTGTAAATTAAACCTGGTTTTAATCTAGTGTTGTAATGTGTTTTACACATTCACATTGGATCTTGTGCCTTTCTAGGATATGTGGACCACATTTTAATGTTGTAGAGTGCATTTAATCACAATTTCACATTGAAATTTGTGTCCCTATCCCTAATTACCCTATAAATCATCATTAATATCCCCCTATGACCCCATATTGTGCATCCCAAGTATTGTTTTGATCAAAGACCCAATAAAATCAACATAAAAACTAAAATAATTCATTCCTTGACATCCCAGCTAGCAAAAGAGCCCCTATGGGACCCATTTTCCACATTGGGTGAATGAGTCCCATCCAGGTGGGACTAAGTTTCCCAACTTGGTGAATGAGTCCCATTTGGGCCATTTTTGAGGTTTGAGTGGGAAAAAATAAGGTTTAAGTTTAATTTTCTTCAATGTCATCCTTGAGGATCAAATTAACATGAATTTGAGTAGTATTTCCTATATAAATAAGCTTATAAACCATAATTCATTATTCATTTATATTTCATTCATCATTCATTATCCATCTCAAGTCAAGTAAGCTAGGGTTTTAGCATTTTAAGTCATCAAGATGGTTTTCTAAGGCATTCAAGGGCAGATTCTTCATCCATTGTTGTAGAAATTCAAGATCTATTTCAAGATCTATCATCATGGAAAGTATATAATTTCATTATTTCATGCTTCATTATCTTATTTCATTATTTTGGTTTAATTACCTAAAATGGGTTTGACCAAGGCAAACCCCCATGCCTTGTCAATCAATATTTTCTCTCTCCTTGTTTGATTGTAGATCTAAGTACCTTGAAGGTTTGGAAATGATTGAAGAATAGGTTGAAAACTTGTTCAAGTCATCTCCCTACTTGCTAAGTCAAAATATCCACAAAAAGTCACTTATAGTGTTGGAAATCACAGTTTCAGTTCTGGATACCTGGAGGAGTAGAAAGAGCAGAAGAGAGCTTCCATTTCCATTTTCAAGTTTTTAGAAAATTCAAAGTGGAATCATACACCATTAGTGGAATATAAGTCCCATTGTACATGTTTTTCAAATATTTCTATAGATTTGGATACCCATTTGGCTAAAACAAACTTTGGTGCAATTTTCCAAATCTATGATTGATTCGCCTAGAATGGCATATGAGTCCCAGTAGGTCAAAATTTTAGGATCAATAGTATTTCCAGTCTTTAACACATTTCCACATGCACACTTTCTATTTTACAACTTTTTGTTAGATTTTATCTACATTTCTAAGCCATTTTCTAGGTCTTTTTGAATATCACAGTGTGTTTTCAAACATATTGCATTTTCCAAGCTTTGCATTAGTAGTGAACCCATTTATCAATTTCCAACCTTAAGGATAATCTCATTTGACATATTTTAATCTCCTTTGCATTGAAATCTCAAGGGTTTGTTCTTGAGTGAAGTGTTGATCTTTGTCCCTCTCCTTTTAGGTGTGAAACCCTAGAGGTGTAAGAGGTGAAAAAAGTCTTCACTACAAATGTAAATAGATGTAACAAGTGTTCAAACCAAAATAATGTGTATAAAAAACCTATTCAAACCATAATAATGTATGAATGTGATGTAAATCATAAAAAGTGTCTCTAGCATAATAATTTGATCTCAAACCATAATACTGTAAAACATGTAAAACATCTCAAAGAGAGGGATATCTAATATGAATAGAATCATCAGATCTCTGGCCTAATATCTCCCTCAATCTCTCCCTTGATCGATGGCTCGATCGCTCCCTTGATCCATGTCATGATCCCTCTCCTGATCCAAGATGTGTGGATCCATGTCCCCATCCAAGCTCTCCTAATCTATGTCCTAAGCCTCATCCCAAGCCTTGCACAAGTTCAAGTACATGTATGTAATTTAATTTTTAATACATGTATGTGTACATATATGTAAAATTATCTAAAACTTACAATGTACAAGTTCAATGTGTTCAAACTTACATCAAGTAATTTAACTTTTTATTATTTATATGTACCTCAACTTTATATTGCATGGGATCACCATCACGCGCCAAATTTCCAAACTCTGACAAATCACCATACTACTAAAAAATTTCAAATACACAATTTCAAGTAGGAGTTAAAGAACTAGAATTTAAAATAAATTTTGTATGTATGTAAATTTTTAGAACATAATATATATATATATATATATATATATATATTATTCAAGTACATGTCGTGCCTCCTCAATGGCTTTACCAATCCCACTAATATCACAAGTATGCAAAGACACCCCAAGAGGATTTGTAGCTGGTATAGTATTAGTGCCAAAAAGAAGCTGACTATATGTGCCATGGACAATATCAGGTGCCCCAATAACCTCAACATGATCTGTAACATGTTGAGGACCTAGACAAGCTATAGGATCAATAGAAACATGATGCACATGGGATCCTGTAGGTTGTTGTGGAATATCCTCTAAGTTTTCCACCCCATGGCTTCTATGTGTACTAGGATATCAATTTCTAATAAAGGTATGTGCCTGGTCAAGAGGGATCCCATGGTCCTCACTAATGACCTAACAAGCTACTAGTAAATCCAAAACATAGACTCTACACATATTACACAGATTCATGTGAATCGTATGGTCAACATCTGAAGGATTAGGTAGATCAACACAAATAAATGGATCATAAGATGCAAATTTAGCCTTAGTGGTAGGAAGAATGATCCATGGGTGTAATAAGCATCTACCAACTTGATTAGATGACATCTGATAGATTTGTGTTGTAATAGTGGTAATACTATCAAAAATTTGGGATCTAGTGGAGCATGTTGCTAACTCCCATACTGCTACCAATTCCAAATGTTTTGGTAGAACCAAAATGTTTGGGCTAACTAATTCCCTCTTGTTCATAGGTGGTGGAAAATCTAGATGTATAAACTCTTTTTTGTTAGAAAAACGGCCTTTACCTTGGCCAACATGCTTAGGATAAGATGTGTAGTCCACATCTCTCTGTAGATGAAACTCTGCATATAACTGTTTGACAAAATATAGTGGTAGTTCATCATTGTGAGGGCATCTATGGTAAGCTTCCAACAATCTAGGATATATGAATGGTGCAACAATAGGATCTACACATCTCATCACCGTATATCCTCTAGTTCTATTTTTTCCTCTATAAGCAGGGAACATGGTAAAAATATTTTCTTGTGAAACTAATTTTCCAACATCTTTCCATTTCTCTATGCTAGTAACACTCCTAGCAAGAGATGAATAAAACTACTCAATATTGATATCAACATAGGGATTGAATGATTAGATTGTCCCAATAATTCATATAATCTCATCTCTAATTTTGACTAATCGATCCGGATTAGCCAAATTACGTGAGTTGTGAATTATTTGACCCAAATATCTTAGTGCATTTTCTAATCTAGCAATACTCTCTTGATATAAATTTGATCTAACTTGAGCAGGTTGCTCAGAACTAGGAGAATGATGAGATCCCTCATCAACCATGATACTATACATATGTATATAAGTAAAGAGATATTTTCATACCATTAAAAAAAATATACATGATGTTAAACAAATTTATCAAATTTCAAAACTAAAACATATATTTAAATTATAATTTTTTCAAGTTTCAAAACTAAGGGTAAAAGCATGAAGTTGTGTACACGAAGAGGGGAAATTTCGGGCAACAAAAAAATTCACAAAAAACATGTATGCATTTTTAAAAAATGTGTACACATTACGGAATGGGTACCTGAACCGAAATCTGAATGCGTACGCGCTCAGCTACGGGTATGCGAACCAAAGACGAGTACGCGTTATGAAACGCATACGTGTTACAAGCGCGTCGCATTTTATAACGCGTGCATGTTTTGGAACGTGTACGGCGTACGTGTTTGGAACGTGTGCGGCGTGCGTGTTTGGAACACGTACGCGTACGTGTTGAAACGCGTACGCGTTTAATAAGCGCGTGTTTGGGCGTCTGGCGTTTAATAACGTACGTGTTTGGAATGCGTATGCGTTTGGAACGCGTACGTGTTTGGAACGCGTACGCGTTTAATAACGCGTACGTGTTTCTGAAAGGTATTTATTTTTTTAAATAAACTGTTGGCTTTTCATTTTATCCACTGTTCTTAACCGTGCGAGAGAAGACAATCTAGAGCACGTATGCGTTTGTAAGCTCGTGCTTGGGGATTATTTTGACTGCCACCTCCTCCCATCAACACACCCGACCTCTGTGACCTCCAGGTTGGTTGAATTCTACCATTTTTTGCTTTGTATCTTATTTTTTTGTTTTTTAATTAGTATTTAAGTTTTGTTTCTTTAATGTGTTTTAGTTCAATTTTTTATAGTTTTAAATTGCATTTAAAAAATAAAAACATCAACAAAATAAATAACGTTAAATTGTAAATTGAAAAACCATAAAATCTAAACCTAAATTGGACACATTTAACTTAGAAATCAAAACCATAGGTTACAAAATTTACATACGTCTCTAAAAACTAATTTACACAGGTTAATCGTTGGTCCTAAACCCTAAAACGTATACCTAAACAATCCAACTTGTATCATTTGATTTCCTCTAATAAGTGAAGACATACTAGCATAGATAATTTTTTGATAGATCAACCTTACTACATCTTCTCTTTATGCACTGATAGAATTACATTTTAAATTTTATACATGGGGAAATTTGTAGGAGTTAAATAATACCTTGGGAAGAGGATAAACTATCACCATACATTATACAACCAAAATACATTAAAGATAAAATTAAAAAATTAAACTAATATTTACAATACTAGTTTATACCTATGTAAGAGGTTCATAATTTAATATAAAATAGTTACAATGATAAGCATCACCTTTCATGCACAATGATTAGGTGGATTCAATACAATTGATGTCATCAACCAAAAATAGGAATAAGGTTAAATCTAACCAAAATCTACATATCTTTATTTATATATAAGTACTGATAAAAAAAATAGTAAAACTTACCAACCAAGTACTACCACTTGTGTGTCACAATGTTGAAGGTATACCATACATGTATGCTTATCATTAAACTATTATTTAAAGACTATCATTGATATACAAGAAACAAATAATTTAGTATATTTAATATTTTATTAAAAAATGTATAGCTAACGTCTTTGAAAGTCCACATGATTATGTGATAAAGTGCTAACAAATGAAGTGCTAGTAAATGGTATATTTATACTCTAACCCTTGAATTTTATAATATATATAAATTTTTATCTTATTGGGAAGATCTTTCTAAGTTTTATCTTAGAGACCTCTCTCCCCTTAGGTGAGCTAAAACTAGAAACCTTCCTTAAATTTCCTTTTCCTTCTTCCTACGTCTACACACTCCTTGCATTTATAGTTCCTCTTCATTGATACTCTCTACCTACTTATACACATATATAATATTCTTGGCCAAGTATTCTACCTAGATGCACTCTTTGTATGTATTTCAACTACTTCACTAAACTTTGCAAAATATTCAAGGCTACATTCATATAGAACTTGAAACAATGTCTTACTATGCTCTAACTTACTAAATTGTTGTGATAAAATTTAGCATGTGCATATACTAAGTCTAACTAATTTTCTTTGCCACCAACTATAAATATTAGTAAATAGCCCAAAATTCCTATTCATCACATCAATATTTTTATTTACACTAGGATGATAAGTCAAGCTAAGATAAAACCACTCAACCTATTTTTTTCAAATTAGAGCTGCATTTTAATAGCCTAGTATTTTCCCCTTTAATATCTTTGGTTCCCTCAAGTACCCATCATTTCTATGAGATCATAGATTTACTAAAATGGGTCTCTTGGTTAACTTGTGAAATTCAAGTCATGCTTTGCCTCCCCTCATGTCTTCATCATATGCCTAAATTGTCTTGAATCAAATAAACTCATATGTATAAGTATGATTGACCCTATTTTTAGCCTATGGTGATTTTTTATACTTTCCTTTGCTAACACAATATTCCTCCATTATTCCCCATTTGCACATTTTCTTAGGTTTCCTCTAAGTTCTTTTATCTATTTCAGTTTTCAAGTTTTTCCTTACTAAAGTATCTTGTCAAGAAGTTCGCCAAACTTTTTGTTCCCTATTCAATATTTTTACTATGTTTAATTTCTTGAGATTTCGTCTACCTCTATGC
Source organism: Sequoia sempervirens (assembly GCA_007258455.2). Lineage (NCBI taxonomy): Eukaryota > Viridiplantae > Streptophyta > Pinopsida > Cupressales > Cupressaceae > Sequoia > Sequoia sempervirens. The sequence goes on along the minus strand of VDFB02281492.1, from coordinate 529,200,720 downwards.
CTCTTCATCGATTCTTGTGATTTTTGCTACCCTTAACCCCATAGTGTGCATAAGGTTATAAGTAGTCGGTTTGTGGCTACCTTAACTCTTAGTTAAATTATATGATTTAAATCATAGTCTTATTTCTAGGTAATTAAGTTAGTGTAGATGAACATTATTCTTAGGTATCTAAGTAAATTTAAGTGAAAACCAATGAATACGTAGGGTACATATGGGAACTAGTGTTTTGTTTATTATCAATAAATTTACAGAAAAATCATAAGAGCAATAGGGATGAGAAGATAAAAATTGAATAAAATTGACAACAATAATTCTCACTACATTCACTAGATTTGGTTATACCACCATATTCATGTGCATTTGTGAGACATAACCCTATGAAGAATTCAATAATACAAATCTCACCAATTTATTCAATGTACATTTATTTACATTTATTACAATCCTTTATTTATTACCAAGATAAGATAATCCTTTGCAAGACAACAAGCATGATCCTTTGATTCATCCAAAAATATCAAAATACACTAAATTTAGTAGAGTTCGACATAGAAAATGTAGATGCATTCTATGATAAAAATTATTTCTAACCCTTACACAATTTTTAAAAAGAGATGTACATAGGAACTAGGTGTCCCAAAATTTAAGGATCTGAAAGAGTTTAGTTGAAACTTAACCCTAGGTGACTTGCTCTAATTGGAAAACTAATTGAAAATTAATTGAAAGCCAACTGAGAACTACAAGATGAGTGGGAAATCCCACACCATCTCAATATTTATCAACATCTATGTTGATTTATTACATTTATTTAAAAGAATAAAGAATGTGCAAAGTAATTTAACTAGTACCTAAAATACTTCGAGTCTATAAAGTTATTTGAAAAGATATTAATAAATTCATTTAAATCATTCATACTAGCCCGCCCCTTTTGATACTTAAACTTAATCCTCTAAGAAAATGTAGATTCTTCTAAGTTCCCTTGTAGTTCATCAAAATCAACCACCTCAAGATTCTTGGAATTTTTGAATATCTTTTTTTATTTTCATCATTCTTTCAATATAATTCTTGGATACTAACTCATGCAGTGAATCTGAAAATTATTTGATCATCTTAGTAGTTGAGGTTACCATTTATGTTGTCTCCTAGAATGTGCAAGAGAGGTCTTCAATGATTTTCAATATTTTTCATCACTTGTTCTACTAACCTTCTGTTTTTATTCAACTCTCATTTATAGTTCTTAAGTGACTATCGGTTTCTATTCAACTCTCATTTATAATATGAATTTTTAATGCTATGATTTTTTAATGTTATAAATTGAATGGTCTTCAAATGAAATATATTTTGAATTTGTGCATGTTCAATGTGATTTTTAAATAACTTTCAAATTGTGTGCATTATTTAATTAGTTTGTTGATATATATTTTTTTAATTGTTTAACATGCAGTTGCCATATCATTTCTTGAATGGATCCACTTTTCACTTTAGAGGATTTCATGCCTAATCCAGAAATCCCTATAGATCCTGGTGCACATCCCACCCCACCACATGAGGATATGCCTAACTCACCTCCGCATTCTCCACCACCTAACCCCCCACCCCCTCCTCCATTTGACCAAAATCAACTAAGAGAGAATATTCGAGCCAACTTAGTTGTCATTCAAGGAAACATAGATCTCATAAAAAATGAGACTAGAATCCCTCCACATCTCGCACAGTTTGCATCTACGATGCAAACTATTGTCGATTATGTTCGATCTATTGATGCGGACCTAGATATGTTCCATGAATGGAGAGAAGAAAGGAGAAAATTCTATGCAGATGGACTGTCATATAAAGAAATCAATGACCTAAAAATCACTAAACAAGCTATGTGCGAATATTTTGTGAACCCCCAAATAAACGAACCAATACCACCCACAAAAAAAAAGAATTTCAATTTTATGGTGTAGGCACCTGCAGATAGCTGCAAATTTTTGGGAGAGATGGTGGATGGTGTTTGATACTCCACCACATGGCAACAGTGAGGTGCCCTTATATTTTTTGAGAAAGTTATGGGCTGAGTTTGAGTTGGGTAAAAAACCCAACTATTTTGATATGAGGTCATTTCAGGGAGCTGGGCGTGGCATGCCCCAACATAGAATAGGAGCACGTGTTGATCCTCAGCGACGTGCTCTAGTTGCTCCTCTTGTTCCTCCTCCTTCTCCTGGTATTCCCGCTGCATTTCAGCAGCAAACCATGTTATCTACACTAGGAGCATTGAGTTCACTTTCAGGACATCTCACTCAGCAGACTACACACACGGCCACTGAAGTGGCCAATACAGAGCATGGAGGCTCGGGCTATAGGGATACTCAGACATCCACTTCAGGTGAGGCACATGCATCTGGGGCGGGATCATACCTAAATTTACTATATTCTGAGGATCGTCCCACACAGGTATGTTCATCTTTTGAACTTAAATTTAATTCAAGTTTGAAATGTAAAAAATTCATGTAAATAATAACATCAAACTATATATATATTAATAATATTAATTCAATAATTTTGTGTTTGGTGTATAGATGCATGATGACGTGATGCCCGAACTCAATATCATCATCGTGTGTATATGTCAAGTGTTGTAGATTTGGGCTCACCTTTTTGACAGGTACTTGAACCAAAATATATTAAATAATTTGTGTGGATATATATATATATATATATATATATATATATATATATATATATATATATATATATAATTTAATTTAATTTGTACACATGTGTGAATTGATATATTATATCTAGATGTAGGGAGGTCATACTATTCCTAGTATTGACCAGCCACAAGTTACAGTGGTGAGCGCTCCTGAGACATCATCAGCTCAGGTGCGTGCTTTCAAAAGTTTGTTAAGTTTAAATTAAATACACATCATAGATCTAATTTAATTTTTTCATTTACATACACATGTGAATGATCTATATGAACTGTTGTACATCTATATGTAGGGATTTGATGAGATAACCATGGCGGGCTGCGCACACAGAGACATCATTGACATCTATTCATGGGAAATCTCAGGTGCATGATCATGAGGTCATATCATTCGGTTGTAAACTTTACTTTAAATCTCCTATACAATTTTATGAACATTATATATATATATTCAAAGGTTTTCACATATTGTTTGCTTTATATGAATATGCAGGATATAGTGGATCAGGGCATTTGCATCTTCTCAACAGACAGTTATGTTACCTGTTGAAGAAAATGTGCCAGTTGATTCACATGACCATATGGTAATTTATGCATACTAGAAATCATTTTTAATATATTTAGTCGATATTTAATTAGTTTTTTTTTATCTAAAAGTTTATATTTTCAATTTTAAATATGTTTAATTATATCAAAATTTCTAAATAAATTTAAATCTAATTTCGAGTTTCTTGAACTCTTTTACACCATGATGCAGGTACATCTAGTCAACATGGAACAAAGAGGAGACTTGATTTGACCGATCAGCCTGAGAGTTAGATGGTTTTATATTTTATGGACTACAAATCTCTAGTTTTATTTCAATATATGTGTTGGACTTGACATATAAATTTTATGGACTATCTAGATCTCTAGTTTTATTTTGAACATGTTATTATCATATATGTGAGTTTATTTATATCAGTTGACTTTAATATGATGATTATATATGCAGTCAATTATGAGATCATGTTATGTTCATTTTCATAATTATATGCATTTATATACATATCTATATATTTATATTTTATCAAATTTTCAAGTAATACATGCACTATATAAATTCTTATCTAGAATCAAATTTTCATTTATATATAACTTATCACATGGTTAGGTGACAAATTAAAACATTCCTTAAATAGTTTCTTAAATCATATTCATAATAAATTAAGGGCAAGTAATTCTAACTATTTTCCAATTACATAGAAAATATTTGAATCAATAAACAAAAAACCATCTCCTTGTATGTATATTTAATGTATAATCTATACAATTGAATAATTATATAAAATGTGGTAAATAGAAGACACATGAAATATGTATAATCTATAAAATTTGAATAAGATATTTAAAAAGTTACATCGAACAAACATATATAATGTGCATCAAGATGTTTAATGTACAACTATATAACATGATGAAACATATATGTGCATGTAGATACAATTAAATCTTATCAACTTTTAGGTGAATACCAAAAATTGATATTTACATAGTCTCCAGATAAAATAGTTTTTCAGTTCAACAATCACATTGTAGACCGACTTGATAAGAACTTGCAAAAATAATTAATGTAAGTAACTACAATTTTTACAAGTCATTTAAGTAAAAAATTCATGCAAGAAAAGAACTGCATATAGTAAATTCCATACAAATTCAAATGATGTTATCCATAGGATGCATTAAGGGGACCTAAGAGGATATATAGCTTAAGGGGGGGTCTTAAGAGAATTCCTTAAGGGGAGTTAAGAGGATGCATCTCATGAACCCTAGGATATGGCTCAATGGGTCCTAAGAGGATTAAGGAGATGTAAGAGGATATGACTTAAGGGTCCTTTAAGAGGATGAATTAAGGGGATGCAAGAGGGTGGATTAAGGGTAGTTGATAGAATGAGTTGAAGGAATGCAAGATGGTGGATTAAGGGGAGTTGATAGAATGATTTGAAGCGATGTTAGAGGTTGGATTAAGGGGATTTCTAGAGGGTGGATTAAGGGGAGTTGATAGAATGAGTTGAAGGGATGTAAGAGGGTGGATTAAGGGGGAGTTGATAAAATGAGTTGAAGTGATGTAAGAGGGTGGATTAAGGGGATGCAAGAGGGTGGATTAAGGGGAGTTGATAAAATGAGTTAAAGCGATGTAAGAGGGTGGATTAAGGCGGAGTTGATAAAATGAGTTGAAGTGATGTAAGAGGGTAGATTAAGGGGAGTTGATAGAATGAGTTAAAGTGATGTAAGAGGGTGGATTAAGGGGATGCAAGAGGGTGGATTAAGGGGAGTTGATAGAATGAGTTGAAGGGATGCAAGAGGGTGGATTAAGGGGAGTTGATAAAATGAGTTAAACCCTAAACCCTAAACCCTAAAATGAGTTAAAGTGATGTAAGAGGGTGGATTAAGGGGATGCAAGAAGGTGGATTAAGGGGAGTTGATAAAATGAGTTAAAGTGATGTAAGAGAGTGGGTTAAGGGGATGCAAGAGGGTAGATTAAGGGGAGTTGATAAAATGAGTTAAACCCTAAACCTTAAATCCTAAAATGAGTTAAAGTGATGTAAGAGGGTGGATTAAGGGGATGCAAGAGGGTGGATTAAGGGGAGTTGATAAAATGAGTTGAAGTGATGCAAGAGGGTGGATTAAGGGGAGTTGAGAGAATGAGTTAAATGGATGTAAGAGGGTGGATTAAGGGGAGTTGATAGAATGAGTTGAAGGGATGTAAGAGGGTGGATTAAGGGGAGTTGATACAATGAGTTGAATGGATGTAAGAGGGTGGATTAAGGGGAGTTGATAGAATGAGTTGAAGGGATGTAAGAGGGTGGATTAAGGGGAGTTGATAAAATAAGTTAAAATGATGTAAGAGGGTGGATTAAGGGGATGCAAGAGGGTGGATTAAGGAGTTGATAGAATGAGTTGAAGGGATGAGGGTGGATTAGGGGGAGTTAGAGAATGGTTGAATGGATGTAAGAGATTGGATTAAGGGGAGTTGATAGAATGAGTTGAAGGGATGTAAGAGGGTGGATTAAGGGGAGTTGATAAAATGAGTTAAAGTGATGTAAGAGGGTGGATTAAGGGGATGCAAGAGGGTGGATTAAGGGGAGTTGATATAATGACTTGAAGGGATGCAAGAGCGTGTATTAAGGGGAGTTGATAAAATGAGTTAAAGTGATGTAAGAGGGTGGATTAAGGGGATGCAAGAGGGTGGATTAAGGGGAATTGATAGAATGACTTGAAGGGATGCAAGAGGGTGGATTAATGGGAGTTGATAAAATGAGTTGAAGTGATGCAAGAGAGTGGATTAAGGGGAGTTGAGAGAATGAGTTGAAGGGATGTGAGAGGGTGGATTAAAGGGAGTTGATAGAATGACTTGAAGGGATGCAAGAGGGTGGATTAAGGGGACTTGATAAAATGAGTTAAACCCTAAACCCTAAACCCTAAAATGAGTTAAAGTGATGTAAGAGGGTGGATTAAGGGGATGAAAGAGGGTGGATTAAGGGGAGTTGATAAAATGAGTTAAAATCTAAACCCTAAACCCTAAACCCTAAACCCTAAAATGAGTTAAAGTGATGTAAGAGGGTGGATTAAGGGGATGCAAGAGGGTGGATTAAGGGGAGTTGATAAAATGAGTTCAAGTGATGCAAGAGGGTGGATTAAGGGGAGTTGAGAGAATGAGTTGAATGGATGTAAGAAGGTGGATTAAGGGGAGTTGATAGAATGAGTTGAAGGGATGTAAGAGGGTGGATTAAGGGGAGTTGATAAAATGAGTTAAAGTGATGTAAGAGGGTGGATTAAGGGGATGCAAGAGGGTGGATTAATGGGAGTTGATAGAATGAATTGAAGGGATGCAAGAGGGTGGATTAAGGGGAGTTGATAAAATGAGTTAAAGTGATGTAAGAGGGTGGATTAAGGGGATGCAAGAGGGTGGATTAAGGGGAGTTGATAAAATGAGTTAAACACTAAATCCTAAACCCTAAAATGAGTTAAAGTGATGTAAGAGGGTGGATTAATGGGATGCAAGAGGGTGGATTAAGGGGAGTTGATAAAATGAGTTAAAGTGATGTAAGAGAGTGGATTAAGGGGATGCAAGAGGGTAGATTAAGGGGAGTTGATAGAATGAGTTGAAGGGATGTAAGAGGGTGGATTAAGGAGTTGAGAGAATGAGTTAAAGTTATGCAAGAGGGTGGATTAAGGGAGTTGAGGGCAAGTTGAAGGATGTAAGAGAATTGGATTAAGGGGATGCAAGAGGTGGATTAAGGAGTTGATAAAATGAGTTAAAGTGATGTAAGAGGGTGGATTAAGGGGAGTTGAGAGAATGAATTTAAACCCCAAGGGGTGTTGAGAGAGTGACTTAAGGGGATGCAAGTGGATGGATTAAGGGTAGATATATGAGGATATTGATTGAGGGGTCCTAAGAGGATGAATTAAGGGGTGTTGAGAGAGTGACTTAAGTGGATGCAAGTGGATAAATTAAGGGTAGATATATGAGGGTATGGATTATGGGGTCCTAAGAGGATGAATTAATGGTAGTTGATAAAATGAGTTAAAGTGATGCAAAAGGATGGATTAATGGTACATAAGAGGATGACTTAAGGGGTTTTAAGAGAATGGCTTAAGGAGATATGAAATCAATTATAAAGTAGCAATTAAATGTATCTAGAACTATATATAGTTACCTATCTCTAGATTCAAATTCCATTGTAATATATGTGCATCTCCTCTCTTTTTTGAAAAGCATCTAATTTTGGGAGACCTGAAACAAAAAATGATATAAAACTTTAATTAGGAAATGATTAAAGACAAATATATATATATATATATCAATTAAATATATATACAACTAGATATACTTACTAATATTTATTTACTCTATTATACCATTTGCATCCTCTCTTTTTTGTAATGCATCTATGATTGTCTCATGATCATCCATTGAAATTGTCCATAAAACTTTATTAGCAGGCCTCCCTTGATATCTAACTAGTTTTATATTGGTTGCCAAAATCAAATGTGAATAATGCATAATCTTCTTGTGTCTTTCATAATCTTCAAATGCAGGAAAGCCATTCTTTCTCATCAAATATTTTCGAAGCCAGGTGCCAACAACAACCACTGAACCAGTTGGATACTCAAAGTTGTCATCATCCACTCTAGTATGTACCAACTTATGTTTTCTCTCAACACATCTAGCCAACCAGTACTCTGTCTGCTCTTCATTCCCTTTAGGTGCAACAACAGCATACACATGTCCTACAAAAATAAATACAAAATTCAATAAAAAGTGACTTATATTTAACTCATATAAACATGCATACATACAAAATTCAACTCAATAAATAATGTACCTTCTTGTACAAGATCTAAAACATGATCATAATCATCTGATGCGAACACTTGATTATCTTCAATTGTCATTTCATGTTGAACATGTGTCAATGTAGGCGTTAAAGCTCTTTGTTGCCATTGTTCGACCCATTCCATATTTTCACATGCCTGCCAATCACCTACAATACAAAATTGACAATAGCATGCCAACTCCCTTGTCCATATTGTCCATGTGTTTGCATTCAAACTCTTAAATGAATGCCATTTTGCACTTCCATTAATTGTTTCACAATCCTGTCGAGAAAAAATATCATTTTCTTCAACTAACCAAAAGAAGCGTCGAATTATTGATTTCTCACTTGTTCTTGTAGATAATTTGGTATTGCACCAATCTACAATTGCATGTGCATTTCTAAATTTTGCAGCATCCTCAAATTTTAGTTGCTCTCTAGCAAGAGCTCTTTTCACACATGCACCTAATCCATCGTGTTCTCCCTTACCATGACCAACTTCAAAAAAACTCCATATGTGTTGGATATTATTTTCCTTATGAACTCTACATAGCCAATAAAACATTCTAGCATTTTTGAATTGACCCGTGCAATTATCTGACCATATGAGATGTTCTAGCATTTGAATTCCTCTCTCTTTTAAATTTTTATAAAATATATCAAAACAATATTGAACAAACTCGGATAAAGATGTAATCGATTATCACTTACATAAAATGGTACTCTCTCAAAAAATTCTATTATCTTTTGTACTATCTTGACATGTCTATAAAAATGTGAACAAATATAGCTACTTTACCTTAATTACAATATTGTGATTGAATTTCTTCTTGTGGAGCAAGAGTATATTTTTTAGCAAAATCAACAATTGACAATATAGTTCCAATTGTAAATGTGTTTTTACATAAACGAAATTGATTATCAAGCCAATGAGCATTCTGAGAATGTTGAACATATTTAGGTACAAACTTATCTTTAAATTTAGTAATAAAAGCATGCACACTAACTTTTTCCACAATTAGCTCAACACGTTTTCCAATTTTACCATCTTTTAAAGAATACTCAATATTTTTAAATTTTTTTACATCCACTAATTGTTTTCCAAATTCATCTAAACTACTTTCATGCATACATTCTCCTAATAATGAAAAGTTACCACATCTATCACATTCTCCAGATGCATCCTTTTAAAAAAAATGAGTTTCCATTTAAAGAAGGTTACAAAACAAACCTGCTATAAAATCTTTGATTCTTTCAGGTGGCATATTAATACCACAAATGTCTTGCATAATTTGGTTAGCATGCAAAGTGCATCGTATATATCGAAATATATCATAATAATAATGAAATTGTACATGAGTCTTACAACAACAAGAGATTCGTTGCTTATTAATTCTAACATACCAAGGTTTACACTTTTCGAATGATTTTTGACTTATGCTAATATTCAATGGTAAGATTGAAGCATCTAATTTTTTTTTATATAATTCACTTTGAGTCATATCTAAGAGATGCTTTGGATGAGGTTCACAAATTTTGGAACCCACCCTTAATTTTAAGACATCTCTATTTTAGGTGATACTCTTACATTATCATACCAAAATTTTTTGATTAAAGATTTAATTTCATTAGTTAATTTCATGTCTGATCTTGGGAGTCTACCACTAAAACTCCAACATTGATTAATAGGATATTTTCAATACTTTCTCTTCTTTTAGCAACTCTTATCAAAGTTCTAGGATTTAAGTTTATACATTTACTAATCTTCCAACATTCTTTTATTTGGTACTGTTTTATCAACTAGGCTGTTGTTATTGCCGTGAGCCACATTCTTATCTTTTGATCGACTTTTCTTACCAATAACATCAATAGCATAGCAACACTAGATATGACTTGTTCTACTGAATCATCTTTCTTTTTTGGTTTTATAAAAACACCTAATTTTTTCATCACTTTTCTCATTTTAAACATTCTCATCAATTGCACCATGAGTTGACATTGGAATCCTAATTTCTTTCTATAAAAAAAATATATATATATTTTATTTCCATAATTTCTAATTTGTCTTGAAGAAACTTTACCACGAAGGTTATCTAGCACATTTGTTTCAATTGTTAAAAAAACATTTCCACCTTCATCCATAGATGGAGTTTCATTTTCATTCACACAAGGGGTTTCATTTTCATTTTCAAATGTAAAAGGGATTTCATTCTCATTTTCATCAATATTAGGGATTCATTCTCATTTACATTCTTATAAGATATAATTTCATCATTTTCTTGTTCCTGCATTGTTTCAACCTTAGTACTATTGATCTCATCAATTGTGTATCTAGCTTCTTCTAAACAAGCAATATCAATATTATAAAAAATTGGGTTTGAACACATACCTGGATAGATTGTTTGAATAGGTGCATTTTCCATATCATTGGGAGGTGGATTTAAAGACACACCCGAAGTTGTTTGCATATCATTCAAAGTTGAAGTTGAAGGCACAGTTGGGTTTGTCTCCATAATTGCATTTTCTTCCATATTCACCATCTCTACATTTGCATCATCTACATTCATTTAATCATTCATGGCTTCCTCTTCAACATTCTTGGAACTATATGCTTCCAAATCTTTCATTTAATGAATCCTTTCTCTCCTTTCCCTTTGTCTTTTTGCCTCCTTATCTTTATTTGCTTGAATTTCTTCGGGTGTCATTACCTTTCTACATCTTTTTCTTTTTCTTTTCTTATCACCCATGGTTACCACCCTCTTTGATGACAAAAACAATAATTCAAGAAAACCTATTTTAAAATTGCCACCTCCTTCAAATATTCAAATAAAACTATGTACTATGAAGATTATTTTTTCTATAAACTCTGAAGTACAAAATCATCATGAGTACATCCAAAAATTCACTTTTTCCAAATCTTCTTGTAAAAAGTTCTTGCACTTGATTCCACTTCAGAAAATTTAACTTGCACTTTTTCTCTTCCAACAATTTGAATAGAATATGCCCTGCATAAGACAATTTTGCAATAAAAAATGCATAAAATGACACTTTCAGACCATACTACAGAAAAAGAATGTTGCAGGAAAATCGTGGTTTACCAGTAATTTTCAAATTAGGAAAAAACGGCTATTATAGAAACATGTACGTGTTATGAAACACGTATGCATTTCATAACACATGCGTGTTACGGTCTCCCAACGGCCAAAACATAATGCGTATGCGATATGAAACGCGTACGCATTTCATTTAAATAACGCGTATGTATTTCTATAACACATACGCGTTATTTAAAAGTTGATCTCCCATACCAAATCTAGAGTTGGTTTTAGGCTTGGGAAAGGCTTGGCAATCCGAGCCTTAGCTTTTGACCTGCAACTAAAAAACTAAGGCAGATTGAAGAAGAATGTTCAACTTTGACAACATAGATGATGGACTTTTTTTCTGAATGAGTCTATAAAATTAAAACCCATTAAAGAAAACAATGTCTAATTTCTAAATATATATATTTTTTTAAAATTGGATTATGTTTGCTATTTGTTAATTAATTTCTAAGAAAACTAGGCCTTAAACTTGAAATATCAGATTTTTTTGGTTTTTTAATAACTTTGTATTGGTTGAGTTTCTTGTAAAAAAATTATATGGGACCAAACTTCAGACAATTCTCTACACAATGAAAAAAAATAGAGTCAAAAAATGTTTTTTTTAGGTCCAATTATGTTGTCCGTACACATTGATTTGAAAAAACATCAATTAAGGCCAATAAAAAATTAATTAAAAAAAAAAATTCAACCAAAAATTACAAAAAAAATCCAGCCCAAACTTCATGTTGTTAGCTCTCTTTTCCTGAAAGGAATTAGTAAAATAATTTTATTTGGGTCAAAAAGTGTTGTCCGTACACCTGCTTGGTATGGTAAAAAAAAGGGACTTTTAAAAAGTGGTTTTTATAGATCCTTATCAAAATTTAATTTCTATAAACTGGATATTTTAATAATTTACATATTTGGAAACTAGATTCAAAATTCAAAATTTCATTTTACTGACTTTTTTTTAAATTCATTGTGGAAGTGCCTCAAATTTTCAGTCCAAGTGTAACAAATTCTGAAAAACAGCAAAAACATTTCCACTTTGAGTTTTTTGTGTACCCAACTTCTTGCATCAGCCCCTAAAACATTTTTAACTTTATATCTAATGAGATAGTTCAAGTTATATAGATAGATATGCTCAATAGTTCACCTTCTACAACTTAGATAACATAAAAAAATTGACAACTCCAAAGAGACTTGATATACATACATATATATTATATATATGTGTGTGTGTGTGTGTGTGTGTGTACATGCACATGTACATGTATGTATATATTTATGTGTACATACATGTACATACATGTGTGTGTGTGTATGTATATATTGAACCAGAAAAAAAATAGGGTGGGGGGATGATTTATATCCACTATTCTCCTTCGATCATTCAATAATGTCCTAGGAACCCAAATTGGATTGACTATTAGCCTCAAAGGTGAGTAAATTCTCAACAAGGAAGACCTAGGAGGGGGTTCTTTAAGCTTTGAGGAGTTCACCACCAAGCAAAGGCTTGGAAAAAATAACTTAACATTCAACTCACAAAACCTAGTAATGCAAGTTAAATGATAGATGCAAATGATGAAATTAAGCAACAAAAAGTTATGATGTATGTACTTGGGAAGTTTGGAAATGTGATGAGGATTCCAAAAATGGAAAAATGTTGTCAAAATGTGCTAGGGAGGACTAAGATGCCCTTACTATTGTCTTAGTCCCTTTGTTTTTTTTGGGGCAGATGTGGAATCCTTAGATCTCGGAACATGATTCAAAAGAACCTCTACAAAATTATCTTGGGAGGACTAAAATATCCTTGCTGCTGACTTAGTCCCATTCTAAATTTCTAAAATCTCTAAATGTGATTCTAAGGCTCAATGTTTGCACTTCCTTCTTCTCAGATCTCAAGCCCTGAAACTTCCAGATCTAGCTTGTAGGTGAGTTCCTGTGAAGATGACAACTTTGCAACTTTGTACTTCAAAATGATCTTCAAGTATTCAACCTAAATATGCAATCACAAACATGCAAGAGAGAAAAACTTGTTGATTGTTAGTAAATGGGGGTTTTCCTTGGTCAAACCCCTTGTTGGTAATTAAACCTTGGAATGAAATGAAATAATGGAGGTAAATGTTGAATGAACAAAGTGTTATGTTGCAACACACCAAACCCTTGTTATGAAATTTTCAAACTTGTGTGAGATTGCTAGCTTGGATGTAGATCTTGAATCAAAGGAATGCTTGATAGATATTGACTTGAGTTGCTTGCTTGAATAAAAAACCTACATCACAAATGTTAGCTCAAAAACACACATGATGCAAGAATACCCTTGATATGATGCTTGAATCTTGATGATGGATCCAAATGCTCGATGAACTACTCTTGAATGCTCTTGTGAACTCAATTATGCTATGATGAATTCTCTCACAAAAATTTTGATGTATTGGATATGAAAAATGAGTGTAAGAACCTTGTATTTATACTTATCCATGCTTAATATCCCAAAATTACACCACAACAAGCTGACATATGAATTCATTAATTAAAGGAGGCTAAATCCATCCAAGGTTTGAAATTAAATTCCAAAAATAACCTAAGGGGGACTAAGATGCCCTAGGTGGCATCTTAGTCCCGAGGCATGAAACTCAGGGCACAAAGTCCAAAAAGGGTCCCATTTAAGGCATATTTGAAATCAGGGCCCAAGACATTTGGGGGACAAAGAAGCCCTAGGTGGCATCTTAGTCCCAACCCAAAAATCAGGGACACATAGTCATAATCATTAAATTATCATTTACCCTTTGATGTTTGTCAGGATTGGCCATAAAAGATATAATTTATTAGGCTTGTGAATGAAAAATAAGACCAATTAAGACATAAATAAGGATAAACAAAGCAAGGTGAGTCCAAAAAAGTGTGAAAATGCAAGGGTATGCATTCTCCTACACTACATTTAGCCCCCACTTTAGTGAGAGGATGAACTTGTTTCAAACTCACACTAAAGTAGCCAACCACACAATCAAGAGGGGCTCAAATGTACGACTGCTAGTAAGATATGATGGCAATAACCAAGGGGGTGGCCAAGCCCCCAGGATCAAGATCCTATGGAAAACCAACACAAGAACAAAGGAACACACTTGTGGATGATATATGAATCCATAACCAGATCGCCATCATACACCATCAAAGATAGGAAAAGGAAAAAGGAAAAAGAAAAATGCAACAAATCAAGCTTCAACTAGCCATCCAACGTGTTGTAGACCGGGTCTAGGATATTTGTACAAAAAAGGTTTACAAGTGGAGCACGTTGTCCACTATGCAAACAAAACACATGCTCACAAGGGCTAGTGAAGCTAGTTGTCCACTAGGTGAGCCCCAGGGATCCATATCAAAGTCATATCCCCATGACTATGATAAGGAAAAAAGTAAAATGGATGCTCACAAGGGCTAGTGAAGCTAGTTGCTCACTAGGTGAACCCCAAAAGACCATATCAAAGCCATACCTCCATGACTTTGATAAGGTACAAAAAGAGGATGCAACAAGAAAGAGGAATGTTCAAAGGGATTTTTCTTTGTTCATGTGAGGTCTTAATCTTAGGGGACATTGTTCCTCATGTCTCCAAGAGAGGACCAATCAAAGAATAAAAGATTCACAACTTAGGGAATGTAGTGTGTCACATCACCACTAAGAGGAATGCAATATGCTAAGTTAGATCAAGCTCTTGAAGGAAATTACTCCCAATGCTACCACAAAGAGAAAAACACATTGCATGAAGTAAGAGAATGACATCAAGGAACATGGAAAAATATAAATGCAAATGAAATCATGCCAAAATAATGCCAATGTATGCCCCCACTTTAAAGAAATTGTTAAACACCAAGTTGTGAGCAATTACTTTAAAGTAGCCAAAACATGAAAAAGGAAAAGAAGGTTTCCCCCTAGAAACACATAAGGGATCTATGGATTTTGGGTCAGTATCTATCTTTGCTACAATGATAATGGAGAGCTTGAAATTGTCAACAATTCCCCAAATACACATAGAACTAGAACAATGACACAAAGGGAGTGAAAATAAAATGAAAAACCTTTTGTGTCAACATGGAAGAGACATAGGGTGTCTCGATGCCTTGCGTCATCCCCAAAAGGAAAAAAAGACAAAAAGGAAAGAAAAAAGAAAGATAATGAAAAATATTTTTGGTCAACATGGAAGATACATAGGGCGTCTCGATGCCTTGCGTCATCCCCAAAAAGAAAACACAAGACAAAAATGAAAGAAAGGTAAAGATCAATGAAAAGGAAAAAGTTTACAACATATAGAAGAATGAAGGTACAAATAGAGGAATGCACATAGAGAGAAAACATCAAAAAATATGGGGGATCACATTACACACATGCAATCAACCAAAAACAAAGAGGGAAAGAAAAAAGACTATTAAAGCACATGTGAGTCAACTATCCAGCAAGTCATTTGTATCTCAGTCTTGTTCAGTATATGTAGAATTCATATCACTAGCGAGAGGGACAACATCAAGTGTTGTACTAGGAGAATCACCAAGTTCAACACGTGGTTTATCACTTGGTCACAGTTGTTATCATCTAAGCTCATAGAAGAGGAAAATAACAAATTCAGCTCATTATGAACTTTCTCATCAATTTTAGTGGTTTCTTCATCATCATCCAAGTTAACCACAATAGGAGGACGAATGGTAATATACATAGAAGGTGTTGGTCCTTATGTTGGAGATGTAGGATCTGTGGGTTCTAGTAAGGGAGGAGGTTCACCATTTATTGCTTCTGTCAAGTTCAGATTTTGATTTTCTATGTTGTTCTTTTCATTCATCTTTTGAGCAATAGTACAACATCGATGCCCATGCTCTCTAGCATTTTTGTTTCTTTTATTATGGTTTTCAAGTTGCATTTGTGTAGGAGTAGGCTTGTCAACCATAGGCTCCTTTTCTTCTTGTGAGGGAAGAACAAAAGAAACCATGGAAGGTTGTTCAACCACTTTCTCTTTGGCTTTATAAATTTTCTTAGGAGGTAGATTATGACTTGTTTGGTTTTCTCTTGGTCTTTTGTAGGAAATAGGAAAGGGATTTTTGATGAATGGGTCTTTGTTAGTCAGAAGGGCTTTAAGCTTAATATTGTTTTTTTCAAGGGGTGGAGGTTTGATCATAGGTGGAGGAAAATTCTCAAGGGATAATTTGGATATGTATTTTGCTTTAAACTTTTGGTAGGATAGAAAAATGAAGTCCTCACAGGGTTTTATAGGTTCCATTGGCTCAGGCCAAAAATAGTCTAAGGAAAAATTCCCACGAGAAGACAAAGGTTTAAAGCCACTATGGTTCACAGTGAATATTTCATTGCTGACTAGACACTTTAAGCACTTATGGACAACGAATGTGACCAAATTCATTGAGTGAAGCCATTTGTAGCCTAACTCCACACAAAATTGATCCAAATTAGATATGACATAGAATGATACATTTGATTTCTTTGGTACTACTTGTAAAGGGAGTGTGATTGAGCCCATCATAGCATGAGCAAAACCATCATGTGTTTTAATCCATGCTTTCAGTTTATCATATCTATCTTGAGTGAGTTCATACACATATAAGAGATCCTCTGTGATCACATTCTATCCATAGATGAGATCAATTAAAATCCCAGGAGTGGGCCTATCATTGATTCTGTTTGCTATGTAAAGAGGACCATTAGGTGTATTTTTTATTGTTTCTTCTGAAGAGAAAGTAATGTCAATGGGCATTATGGTTTGTTGTTTATGAGGCTCGATTTTGATTGCTTCTATCATTGTATTAATAGGACTATGGTCATTAGTATCCATAGGAGTTTGTTTGTCATCATCCATAGGATTTTGTTCATTATTGCTCATGTTATCATCATTTATGTCAACATTCATCACACCAGGTTTAGTTTCACTAGCCTTAACAAATTAAATATTATGGTTGGGCATGTGATTGGTAAAGATTAGCAAGTTTTCATTGGAAGGAGCTATAGACTTATTACCTTTGTCATTCACACCTCCAATTTGAACATGATTAGAATCAATGAGTTATTGCACAAGATGTTTAAGATGCTTGCAATGTTCTATATATCATATCCTTTTTGTTGGTGATAAGCACAATATGCATTGTGTCTAAAGCTCAGAGGTAAGGGCTTGCTAGGGTCAAGAGGTCGAGCGAGAGGTAAGGTAAGAATGTTTTTGTTTAATAGTTGAGTCATGATGTTTTGAAGTGTGTCAGGTAAGGGAGTAAATTGTCTTTGTGGATCCCCAAAGATATAAGGATTACTGTTCTTTATAGCAGCTACTTGGGTATCAACTTGTTGGGTAGGTTGCGAGGTGGAATAATTTAGTTAAAGGAAACTTTTATTTTTTCTTCTGAAAGAATGGTATGTTTTTTGGTTTGAAGATTTATACTTTTCAAGATGGGTAGAGATGGTTTTTGGTTCACAACTACCTACAAATTTTTTATAATCTCAAAGGGTAGTGCATAAGTGCATGAAGGAAGGTAATTTCATCATGGTAAGCTTGTCTTGTATCTTTCAAAGGTGAGAATTGGGAATATTCACACTAATTTGGGAATAAAGTGATTGGTAATGTGAAATAAAGTCAGTGACTTTTTCACCCTCATTTTGCTTACATCTCATCAATTTAGCTAATGTCATTTCAGGAATCATATGTACTTGGAAATGATTAATAAAGGCTTCAACAAGTTCATTAAATGAATGAATTGAGTTATTCGTTAATGTATAAAATGAGTCCAAGGCAACGTCTTTTAAGGATCCAAGAAAAAGCTTAGCCAAAAGTTTGTCCTCAAGGATAAATTCACTACACAAAGTAGTAAAGGCATTAACATGATTAGCATGATCTCCCTTTCCTCCATATTTCTAAAATCTAGGGATATCTATACCTTGTGGCACCAAATTTCTTAATATCTCCAAAGATAGTGAGTTTCTCTTGACATAGTATGAAGGTGGACCATTTTGATTTTGATTTATGGTGGAAACTTGACATTGAATGGGTGAGAGGCTTTGTAAAAGGTGGTTAATGATAGGGTCATTGTGTGTGTTTTAAGATGGAGGTGAATAAGGTGGTGTTGTATATGTGTTGGAAGGAAAAGTGAATGGATTGCTTACGGGAGGAGATATAAGGTTAGATGTCACATAAGTATAAGTAACACTAGTGGAAATGTTTGAGGTAGGAAAGACATTGCTAGTTGGCTACATCGTTGTGGTCACTTGAGGATTGGTATAGGTGGGAATGGAGGTTATAGTTGAAGGGGGAGGGGTTTGATTTCCTCCTTCGCTTTGTACATTGTTTGAAGCTTGAGCACCATTGGTGGTGGGAGGAAGATGTTATCCAAATATTTGAGCTATGTTACACACAACTTCCAGTCCTTCATCACTTTCCATCATGCGGTGAATACTATCTATCATGGCAAGTATAATAGTGTTGGAAATGTTTTCAGTACTCATGCTATCTTGTAAATGGGCTAAGTATTCATGCATTATCATTATGTTTTCTTGAGGGATATGATCAACCATTGTTTGAACACTTGGCATAGAACTTGTAGGTAAGGTAGGCATAGCAAAAGAGGTATCAAAGGTACAGTCCATACCTAGTGAACTAATACCAACACTAGAAGTAAGAGAGCTAGGTAACCCAAGATCCATAATAAGTGTTTTATCATGATATGCCATAAGTTTCACACTTCATCTCACCACAGTATTAGCAGTAGGACACCAAGTAGTACAAATAATGTAAGGGATAAACCAAAGAAAGTGCAATGAACACAATATCCTATGCTTACAATTACACTTGAAATGAAAGAATTGAAATAATAGTAACTCTACAAAGTATAACACAAAACTGAAAGCAAAAAATAGAAGCACATAAAAGTAATTTCAAACCCTAAAAACTAGAAAATCAAAGTCAATGGGGACTAAGATGCTAGTAAGGGCGTCTTGGTCCTACTGGTGAAATTACGAGGTTCCAAAAAATGGAATAGATAGTAAAAAAGATAGAGAGGGTTTTGAGCCAAAAACCCAGAGAGGGACTAAGACGCTAGTAAGGGTCTTTTAGTCCCAGTAATGGGTTTTCTTAGGAAAACAACAAAATCTAGATTGTTTACAGTGTTCCTAGGTTGCCAACTTAGGGACCTGATGTTTAAAATAGAAAAGTGTGCAAATGAATGCAAGAAAAAGTAACTAATGATAAGTAATTGAATGCAATTTTTTCAATTTTGAATGAAATAACAATGCTTCTAAATGTAATTAGGATGATTAACAATGCACTTTTCAGTTTTTCAATTTGATAAAATGATGCAAGAAAGAAAAAATGCAACCTATATGACTTTCACTAATGAAAATGTAAGAAACCCTAGATGCACTTTCACTAATGCAAGATGCAATGCAAGAATGAATGCAACCTAGATCCAGGACTTTAATGAAATCCAAATCAGAAAATGAATGCTCTAAAATGTCAGGTTCACCAAAATGAACTAAAAAGAAAATAGGGTGCGGGGATGATTTATACCCACTATTCTCCTTTGGTCATTCAATAATGTTCTAGGAACCCAAATTGGATTGAATATCAACCTCAAAGGTGAGTCAACTCTCAACAAAGAAGACCTAGGAGGGGGCTCTTTAAGCTTTGAGGGGTTCACCGCCAAGTAAAAGCTTGGAAACGACAACTTAACATTCAACTCACAAAACCTAGTAATGCAAGCTAAATAATGGATACAAATGATGAAATTAAGCAATAGAAAGTTGTGATGTATGTACCTGGGAAGTCTAGAAATGTGATGAGGATTCCAAAAATACAAAAATGTTGTCAAATTTTCTTAGGGAGGACTAAGATGCCCTTACTGTTGTCTTAGTCTTGTTGCTATTTTTAAAGGTAGATGTGGAATCTTCAGATCCCAAAATAGGTTCTGAAAGAATCTCTACAATAATTCCCTTGGGAGGACTAAGATTCCCTTAATGCTGACTTAGTGCCATTCTAAATTTCTAAAATCTCTAAATGTAGTCCTGAGGCTCAATGTCTGCACTTCCTTCTTCTCATATCTCAAGTTTTGAAACTTCCAAATCTAGCTTGTAGGTGAGTTTCCATGAAGATGACAACTTTGCAATGAAACTTTACAACTTTGCACTTCAAATGATCTTCAAGTCTTCAACCTAAATATGCAATCACAAACATGCAAGAGAGAAAAACTTGTTGATTTTTAGTAAATGGGGGTTTTCCTTCGTTAAACCCCTTGTTGATAATTACACCTCGAAATGAAATAGAAATGATAAAGGAAATGATGAATGAACATGAAATGTTATAAATCACCAAACCCTTGTTATGAAATATGCAAAATTGTGTGAGATGGCTAGATTGGATGTAGATCTTGAATCAGAGAAATGCTTGATAGATATTGACTTGAGTTGCTTGCTTGAATCAAAACTCTACATCACAAATGTTAGCTCAAAAACACACATGATGCAAGAATACCCTTGATCATATGATGCTTGTATCTTGATGATGGCTCCAAATTCTTGATGAATTTCCCTTGAATGCTCTTGTGAACTCAAGTATGCTATGATGAAAGCTCTCACAAAAGTCTTGATGTCTTGGATATGAAAAATGAGTGGAAGAACTATGTATTTATACTTATCCATGCTTAATATCTCAAAATTACACCAAAACAAGCCAACATATGAATTCATTAATTAAAGAAGGCTAAATCCCGCCAAGATTTGAAATTAAATCTTGAAAATAACCTAAGGGGGACTAAGATGCCCTAGGCGGTGTCTTAGTCCCGAGGCATGAAACTTGGGGCATAGACTCCAAAAAGGGGCCCATTTAAGACACATATGAAATCAGGGTCCCAAGACCTTTGGGGGAAAAAGACACCCTAGGTGGTGTCTTCATCTTGACCAAAAAATTAGGGACAACCAAAATCATTAAATTATCATTTACCCTTTGATGTTTGTCGAGATTAGCCATGGAAAAATATAATTTATTAGGCTTGTGGATGCAAAATAGGATGAATTAAGACATAAATAAGGATAAACAAAGCAAGGCAAACCCAAACAAGTGTGAAAATGCAAGGGTATGCATTTTCATACACTACATACATATGTGTATATATGAATGTATGTATATATGTACATGCAGATGACATATGTATATATATGTATATGTGTATTTATGTATAAATATATGTATGTACATGTACATATACATACATATATTTATACATACATACATACATACACATGCACATGTATACATATACATACATACATGCATACACACATACACATATATGCATACATACATACAAGCATACACATATGCACATACATACATACACACATACACATGTATGCATGTACATACATATACATATGTACACACATACACACATGTAAGATTAAAATTAGGACCTTATTTATTTAGAGTTAGGTTAGGTAAAGGTTACAATTTAATTAGGGTTTAATTAAGGTTCAACAATGGTTAGAGATCAATTAGGGTTGAGTAAGATTGATAAAAGGTTAGAGTTAATTTTAGGGTTAAGGTTAAAGTTCAAATAGGGTCAGATGAATAAGACAAGGGATAGATTTTAGGGTTTAGCAGATGATGTTAATCTAGAATAATTTTTAATGACTAAAGATGACCTTAGCAGATGATGTTAATCTAGAAGAATTTGTAATAACTAATCTAGAAGAATCTCTAATGACTAAAGATGAGTTTTAGCAGATGATGTTAATCTAGAAAGAATTTGTGATAACTAATCTAGAAGAATTTGTAATGATTAAAGATGATTTTTCTAGAGCATATATAAAACATAAATTATGCCAACTCATATTGAAATGTTAGAAAATTTAGTGATTGTATTGAATATGATTTGAATTTATGAGGAAAATGAATTTTTTTGCTTGACCTTAACAAACAATCTTAATTTAGAAGAATTTGTGATGATTAAGGATGAGTTTTCTAGAGAAAATATAAAACAAAAATGCCTTGAACTCATATTGAAATGTTTTAATGAGGGGTTTGAATTAGAAAATGATGTTAATATAAAATAATTTGTAATGACTAAGGATGGGTTTTATACAGCTATAAAACAGATAGCATTTAGTGATTGTCTCAAAAAAAAATTCCTTGAACTCATATTGAAAGGTTTTAATGAGGGGTTTGAATTAGCAAATGATGTTAATCTAGAAGAATTTGTAATGAATAAGGATGAGTTTTATATAGATATAAAACATTCATACATATATGTACACATGTATATATATCTATACATTCATACACATACATGTATGTGTATGAGTTTTATATATATGTATATGTGTGTGAGTGTATATATATATATATATATATATATATATATATATATATATATATATATATATGTACATGTACATATACATACATATATTTATACATACATACATATATACAGATGCATACATACATATACATACACATATGTATGTACATGTACACATATACACACGTACACATATATTAAACATACATAAATATACATACATGTACATGTATATATAAATACATATATAAACATATGCACATATATATACATATATACATATATACATATACATATATGTACATGTAACTGTATACACATAAAAATGTCTTGACTTGCAAACAATCTTTTTCGATGATGACCATGCTTCTCCTTCACATAATTAAAGTATTAATTATTCCTCTATGATTATTTAAATAAATAAATTACTTTCACTTACGTCACTAATTGATCCTTCTGCAATGACTAGAAATATTTGTTATCATCTTCTTCCATTTTTGGGAGTGTGATATTTAGTCTTTGCATCCTTTCAATAGCTTTCTGAACTTTCGATAGCTTCATTTGCTCTAGGAATTTCTCAAGCATGGAAAGAATGTTGAAAAGCATGCCAGGCTCTACCGTTTGTCCATTAGATCTTTTACCCTGGGATTTGCGCCCATGAGTGTTTTTTCCATGACTCACCTCCACTTCCAAATCTTACGAGCAACCACGTAATATCATTTGCTTACAACTCTACGGTACTGTTATTCAATAAATGTCTGCTTTTTTCACGCATACTCCATTTGGGTCCTACTAACTCACGTGCATAATGATAACAAGTATAATTCGCACCGTTGTCAGGCCTATCTACGCCTCAACTGCCATATAGGTAGCACATCATTTGCATACAAGTTTGCAAATCAAGGCAACACTTCTTTTGGCATGGTCAGAGAAGAGTTGACGGAGGGCATGGTATCTATATTCACTTTTGTCTTGCTTAAAAATTCTAATGCCCTTTCATCAAATTTTCTCAATAGCATTTGAAGTGTCGTATCTATTTGCATCGACCTCTCTAGTTTGTGGCATTTTGACACTGCTAGGCATTTTACACAGATCTGTTGCAGCTTGTGCATGAGAATAAGGTGTAACCCACGCCATCATAAATATTGACTATTTTTTTTTGCATAAGGAATTTGGTGGCGTAGTCATGCCCACAATGTGACACTTGCAGGTTTCTCTGTATGTTTTAATCCCATGCCTCCTGCTCAGATCACCTTCGAATCGGGCACATTTAATACCTTCAACTGTGAAAACATTGTCTACCACATGATCAACTCTACAATTCTGGTCGACTCAATAACTAGCCACAGTTGGGAGGTAGTAGAAGTTTCTATTTTAAATACTGTGTTTAATTGGTGGTTCAATAACAGTTGGGAGAAACTTCCAGTTTTAATGCTAAGTTTGCCAAAAACTCTATCCTCTTATCATCAAAGCTGTGCGTTTGAGGATTGGTTGTGACTGGCAGTTGGAGTACATTCACTTTGCACTGAAAGTTGATAGACACACAGAGTGCATTCATTAATTCTCTCGGCGCCGAAAGTTAACATGACTTTAGACTAGTTTTATTTAGCTTCATTTTTATTTTAGATTCATTCTTAGTTTAGAATTAATTTTAGTAATATAGTTTAGAGTAATTCATTTTTGGTAGTTAATTTTGTTATTTCTTTTCAATTTGGATTAAATTAATTTTAGATTTTTTTAAGGTGTAGATTTAATTTAATTTAGTTTAGATTTAATATTAATTTAGATTTCATTTAGATTTAGCTTTATATTTACTTTACATTTAGATTTAATATTTTAAATTTAGTTTTTAATTTAAGTTATATTTCTTAATCTCATTTAGTTTTAAGTTTATATTATCATTTAGATATTTGACCTTAGATTTTTCTAATTTCGTCAAGATTCAGTTTTTTTAGTTTAGTTTAATTTTCTGGAGATTTTTGTTAAAATTAGAGTTTTAATTTAGGTTTTTAACTTAACTTAGACTTTAATTGAGATTTTTCTTTTAATGTCGACTTTTAACCTAGCTCTGGATTTAATTATACTTTTAATTAAATTTTAGACTTCTAATCTTAAATTTCAGATTTTTAGATTTGTTTATAATAGATTAAATCTTAAATTTTTAATTAGATTTTTAGATTAGATTAATTTTCTTAATTTTAGTTTTTATTCTTATTAGATTAATTAAGATTGAGATTAAATTTAGTTTACATTTATATTTTCTAATGTGATTTACATTTTGATTAATTTAGATTAAATATTTTTTTTAAATGATAGCTTCAATTAATTTTTAACTTTAATTTAGATAGCTTTAATCTAGATTAATTTAGATTACTTTTAGGATTCACTTAGTTAGGTTTAGATTAAATTTTAATTGCAATTAATTAGATTAAGGTCATTTTCTTTTTTTTTAATTTAATTTTGATTTTTGTGACTAATCTTTGACCTTTTTTGCAGGTTCAAGTGTTCACGATTTGAAATTTAAAACCTCGACTGTTGTTTGTAAAAGATTGGCAATCAAAACTACTAATTGTGCTTTTTTGGCTCTTGGTTTAGTTTTCTTTATCTTGAGTTCCTTTTCCACATATAATTTTTAGTGGGTTTAAAAAGAACTTGAGTGTTTGATTTGACATCATAAGCGGGTTTAAAATTTACTAGTGCTTGCATTGTCTTGTGGTTTTCATTTTGTTTCTAGGTATGTATGCTCTTCTCTCTCACTATTTGGGGATCTTGAGAATCAGAAACACCTTTAGACATTTTGTACAATCACCCACACATTTGGATTTTGGAATTAAAATGAAAATTATGCGAGTGTGAGGCAAAGGTGTTGTTATGATCTCTCCTTGCACTTCATGCAATCTTGGATGATCAAAAAATAACATCTTTTTCTTTCTTTTGTTGCCTTTAGAGGGGCCTACCTTGCAAGAGGGAACAACTCCAGTTGGTTTTTCACTCAGGCTAGTTTATAAAAGGATAAAACTAAACCGTCAAGTCCTCATGGTATGTAGGCCTTAGCCATGCAGTGTCACTCAAAACAAGGTACCTATAATAAAATGTATAAGAGCCCCTAGTAGAGTGATTAAATCCTTAGTGGCTTGCTAGATGCTCGCAAGGTGCCATATCCCTGGGTATTCACTAAAAACCTTTGTTATAGTGACCAAAATCCCTTTCAATTGCTAGTGTAGGAATGATTATTCTGAAGCCACCCCATGTCTTCACTAAGCATGTGTAGAGGCAGAAATTTCTCTTTGGGGAATTGAGACTTGGTGAGCCTGAGAAGTGAGTGTTGTGGAGGGGAGCCAGTGCTACCAAGTCTCTAGTTGTCTGCCTTGTTTAAGTGGTTGGAGCAATCCAAGTGGGGATCTAGCAAGTGGTATCTCTTGAGAAGCCTAGGTTGTGTAAAGTGTTAAAAAATATTTTGTCTTCTTGTGTTTTATGTGTGTGTATTAAAAAAAACAAGCAAACAAACCTTACAATTGCAACACTCCACAACATTACACCAAGCAACATTCGCAAACCAAATAGTCAAAATCGTGTCAAACTCTTGCCAAAATTAGATTCAAACCTTTGAGATCCATTTTTAGACCAACTTCTTGCTATGATTCTTGTTTAAAACCAAAAAAATTCTCAATTCACCTTGCATATCATCATTCCATTATTAGGTCACCATTTTAGGTACCTTAACATACCCATTCCTTGCATATCCTGACATCACATTCAGATGCCTTTTTCAATTTTTTTGGCTTGAGACCTTGTGTATTTTAGGATAGAGGAAATATCTATACCTTGACACAAATCATTGCTTCAACAAAAGATTATCATTTGACCAAGTCACTTTTTAACTTAGTCCTTTGTCATTTTGGTGATAATTTCCTACTCACAAATCTAGCTGGGAAACTCACTTTTTTACTCTTTTCACTTTTCCTGGAAAAAGGCCATTTGAAAATCCTAGTTGAAACATTGGTTTACCCTTAGATAGTTAGTGATCCCATTCTTACATCTTTCAAAAGTGTTTAAGCCCTCAAGTTCACTATAGGTATCCATCACCTAGTAGTCATTTGCATCCTTCATACCACAACATTTTAGACCTAAAAGAGAATTATTCACAACATCCAACATTATCATCATCATTTTTAGTCTTGTTGCATACATGTTAGACATTTTCCATCCTTAAGATACCAAAAATACCAAAAAAAATAGTTGCATTATTTTTAGGTATACCTTATTTCACAAAAAAATACCAAAAACATAGCCTTAGT
The DNA here is from genome assembly GCA_007258455.2 of Sequoia sempervirens. Lineage (NCBI taxonomy): Eukaryota > Viridiplantae > Streptophyta > Pinopsida > Cupressales > Cupressaceae > Sequoia > Sequoia sempervirens. Next base: position 529,173,956 of record VDFB02281492.1, on the reverse strand, counting down.
CTCATATCTTCCACCTTCATTTTGAGCAAGTATTATATTATTGAAACTAGATTGCAAAATAAACATCAAACAATGGATCTCTTTCATGATGATGAGGACCTTTACAATTACACTAGCACGCTCAATTTTGAAAATCCCACTAATGATCCTCACAACAATACCAAACTTGAAGGTCATGACAATGTCAACTTGGAATCTACATCTTATCAGCAACCAAAGACACAAAATCCTTTCAAACAATTCCTTGTTAGAGACAAAGATGGAAATGTGTTCATTGAAGAAGTAGAGGCTGCCACACAAAATCTTGGTGTTGCCTCTATTGTGGAAAAAATTGTCATGTTGGACCCTCAACAATATTTAGCCAAACTATTACATGAAGGAGTTACACTACCCCAAGGATTTGATGTCAATACCTTACGTGTAGCAATGTCACCCAAGGACAACACACAAACAAGCCAAGGACAATCTACACAACTTACAATTTCCATACCCATTGGAACATCAAGCCCAAACACCACAAATACCAACATGCCATCCATCTTTGTGACACAAGCTATGTCACAACCCATGACAAAAACCACATCACAACCATTATTCACAACGCAACCCTTTGGCTCAACATTTACTCCTTTTTGGTCATCATCTCAGGCCATAGGGGCATCCACATCTAACATCCTTGGTAGACCTAAGGCAAGACTAGCTCTCATCCAAGGACGTCAATCAAACACAAACAAAATGGCACAAGGACCTCAATCAAACACAAAAACCATGTCACAAGGTCATCATATCAATACAAACACCTTGCAAGGGAAACCATGAATGCCCCACATAGTCAAAATGCAAACACATGGTTATAATCCTTTTCAACAAGGACAAAGATCACAAATTACACAACCTCTCAACATATAATATGGCTACATAAGGAGTCCATTTTGGCAACCAACTACATGGACAACACACCCAAAAAATGCAACATAGTTTAACCACTTCGCACATCCCAACTTACACATCACACATTCATACTTATGGATACAATCAAAATCCACCACATACACACAATGTCCCAAACCGAAACATGTCATCTTAGCAAAACATGGGACCACACAACACAAATATGGGACCTCATAACAATTTTTCCAACACTTCTGTAATAGATGCATTGACTACCCAGTTGGCTTCCCTAAAAAAGCAAGTGGAAGGGATGCAAGTGCAAAACAAGAAGACATACTCATCACATGATTTACACCCTTACCCATATGACACTAGCATATACATGCATCCTTTCCCTCCTGGGTATGTCATCCCTACCTTCACTAAGTATAAGGGGAAGAGAAATCATCTCGAGCACATACGAGAATTTGCCATTGCTTGTGTGGATGTCACATACAATCATTCTTATATTTTGATACTCTTCCCTAGAATTCTTATGGGGCCTGCACTTGAATAGTTTGCACTAATACCTAAAGGGTTTATAAAGTCTTGGGATGACCTTGCCAATAAATTCATGGAAAATTATGCTTACAACATTGAAAATGATGTCATGATTGCTACCTTATGCCACTTGACAAAAGATGGGGGAGATCCCTTCATTACTTTCTTCCAAAGATGGTGTAGTATGGTGAGTCGATATCTCATCAAGATTCCTAAATAACAAAAAGTGGACATGTTCATAGAAAACCTCAAGCCAAAGTTGAAACACCCTTTATAAGTAGATTGTTGTGCCACATTTACAGACTTGGTCAAGAAAGGAATGACACTAGAAAAGGTCATAATCACCCAAGGTGACAAACCTCTCACGACAAAAGCAAGTTTTGGTCTCGCAATAAGAACGTAACAAATGATGGAGTCGTAGCCACAAAAGCTGTGAACAATATAGGACACACATTGAATCTTAAAGCACCCAACATAAATAACAACATAGCTAAAGTGGTACAAAATACTCAAGAATGAGGACTTCCAAGACAACCAAGGCAATACACACAAAGACAATATGCTCCTTTTCCAAAACTAATTGAATTTATCCTTACAAAGCTAGTATAATCAAATGTCATACAACTCCAAGAGCCAAAACCATATGACCTAGGATAGTTCAAACCATCTTGGTGGGATGGCAATGCCTGTGACTACCACCACATCAAAGGGTACAAGACCTCGTCATGTCGTCAATTGAAGAACATAATTTCCAAGACCTAATTGAAAATGGTACCATAGATGTCAAAGGACAACAACAAAATTCTAATAAAGACCATACAATCTTCAAGAATCCACTACAAGACCATGGTTTGGGAAAGCCCTCCAACTCAAGTCGAAAGAAACACAATCATGCCAATTATACTAGGAATTCCTTTGATTACTCAAAGATAATTGATCACACCTTCATTCCACTGATGATTATGTCAACACAATCACCATTAAAAAGGTTCTTGAATGCACCGTCATTACTTGTAGGGCTAAGATTAATTTATTTGGTCCTTCTTCAAAGCAACCACAATCTAAAGACCAATATAATCTTGTTGACCAATTGGGAAAGACACCCACACACATTTCTATCTTTGAGTTGTTACGCCTATCACCTAAACACAAAGCTATCCTTGATAAGGATTTGAAGGAAACCTTTGTTCCTATCAACCTGGACATCAACTAGTTTTGAGACATGGTTGGATACTTGGCTAATTCACTCTATGTCTCCTTTTCAGACAAAGACTACTCTACACAAAAGTTTAACCATAATGACCCATTGCACCTTGAAGTATTTTCCCATCAACACAAGGTCAAACAAGTCCTGGTAGATGGTGGAACTAGACTAAACATTTGCACCTTAAAATTGGTCAAGGCATTAGGCTATTCTGAAGCATGTGTAGACACAACCAAAATTACTATAATCAAGGCCTATGATGATGAAGCATGCTCTTCCAAGGGTGTTATTACACTCCCTATCGGAGTTGGACCTGTAGTGATGAACACCACATTCTAGGTCTTGGATCTTTAACTCCCATATAACCTTCTCCTTGATAGACCCTAGATTCACGCCATGAAAGTTGTGCCTTCCACATATCATCAATACTTGAAATTTACATATAATGGCACCGAAGTCACAATTATTGGGAATCTTGATCCCTTCCAATATTGCACTAATTTAAGGGGAATTCTTAAACACCAGGGACCTATCAATCGAGAAGCTTCTACATCCACATCCAAATCTATATCTACATCCACCCTCATTAAATCATCCACATCCAAAACCCCATCCACCGACCCCAAAATAAAGATCCAAGACAAAGGTTGTGGCAAGTATAAAATGAATACTGCCTATTGCATAACAAAGCTACCTAAGTCTCCCAAGTTTTATGGTAGGCCTTGTTTCAAGATGGAACCCAAAGTTGTCATTAAAGTTCCTCCTACCACCACCTTCACAAGATGGGGAGAGTTAAACAAAGAAGACATTGAGGAAATTTCATCATGGATTTACAAAGACAAAGAAGATCTGCCACCACTACCAATAGAACAATATGGTAAAGGTTAAATTGAGCTCATGAAACAAAAGGGTTATGATGGAATCAGTGCACTTGGTATACATAAAAAATAGAATGAGAGAACCCTTGATTCCTTTTAAGCAACTGAAGAACTCAGGGTTAAGGTTTGTACCAATCAAGATTGGTGCTCCAAGTACTAAGGTGGTTTTAAATAAGGATGTGAGTACTTTGGAAGACGTTGAGACATTTGAGGATCCTACCAACATCTATAATGATGACACCAACTCTAATGAATGAGTGGGACTCTTTCCCCACTAGTGACTATGAGCTTGATGATGTCTTTCAAGAGTTTGACATACCTCATCCATCCTTTACCAACATCATGGATATCAATATTTGTGTTGAATCCTTTCGTGAACATGACCCACCCAAGAACACAGACAGAAGAGCATGGATAGAATCCTTTTAGGACCTCGATAATACCTCTGTCTTTACCTTATCAGATACTTCCCCATCCTTCAATAACATCGATGATGACATCTCCCTCGTTTACCCATAATTGATTGATTGGGACCAACAACATCAACCTACCTAGGACATATTTGAAAATGATGAGGCCATTGATAAATTTATGGGACTATGAGAGGGAATACCACATGGGGACGATAAGGCTGGCTTCACTATAGATCTTGATGCTACAACATATTTAGTGAGACTATCCCACCCTCTAGTCACAAAAATGACATAAATAAAATAAAAAATGAACCGTCTTTAGGTGAAAATCACAAGGTGCCTTTTGGCTAAGCAAAAGTAAAGAGAAATGATATATGTCAGGGAAAAAACCTCTTTGAGGCACTTGAGGATGGAGGGTTGGAATTTCTCCCTGTAAATCAAGAGAGATCCCCGATGTTGATCGAAGACATAATAGAAGTCAACATTGGTATTGCAGATAATCCTAAAATTGTTTTCTTTGTAGCATCCTTGACAGAAGAGGAAAAACCAAAATTTCAAGCATTTTTTCAGAATGCCAAATTAATTTTGCATGGTCTTATGTTGATATTCCAGGGTTGGATCTTGAGTTGGTTCTACATCATCTACCATTGCATCCAAACACAAAGCCGGTCAAACAAAAGCTTAGAAAAATGCACCCCCAAATAGCTATGTTGGTCAAAGTTGAACTTAAGAAATTATTGGATGTCGGTTTCATAAGACCTATTGATCATGCAAATTAGATCTCAAACCTTGTACTAGTGACCAAACTGAACGAACAAATCTGTATCTGCATAGATTTTTGGGACTTGAACAAAGCATGTCCAAAGGATGAATTCCCACTCCCGAATATAGAAATCATAGTAGACCTAATGATTGGATACAATATGTTATCCCTCATGGATGGCTTCTCGGGGTATAATCAGATTCGTATCACTCCTGAAGACTAACACAAGACCACATTTACCTATCCATGGGGCACATACTGCTGGAATGCCATGCCCTTCGGATTGAAAAATGCAAGCGCAACCTATAAAAGAGCTATGACCACCATATTTTATGATCTCATGCACACATTGATGGAAGAATGTGTTGATGATATTTTGGAAAATTCCTTGACATGTGGTGATCACTTAAGGGTCTTGGACAAGATTTTCAAATAGCTAGAAGAATACAGGGTCCACCTAAATCTTAAGAAATGCATCTTTGGCATGACATCGAGAAATATTTTGGGATACATTGTTTCCTATCAAGGAATTAAGCAATATTAGACATGCCTCCACCTAAAGGAATTAGTCAACTATGAACACTATAGGGCTAACTCCAGTCTATTAGGTGCTTCATCACACAACTTGCAGATAAATGTCAAGATTTTTAGATTTTTTTATGCAAGGGAGTCCCTTTCATTTGGATAGACAAGTGTGAGGAAACTTTTTAGCAGATTAAAGAATATCTGATAAGTAGGAGGTATTTTTCCACAGCGTGTCAAATTATGATATTGCTATCAGGATTCAACCGTGTAGTTTCGAGTCAAACTCATTGACCCATGTTTCATGAGTAGTGGTTCACAAGAACCCATCTCTCATGATAATGAATGTCAGCACTCATTGCATCTAGGTGATGCTCAAGGTGAAGCAATCACCGCTCCTCGCTTAGAGGAGTTTCTCCAGGGTTAAGCCCAGTTATTACCATTGCAAAACCCGCAGTGTTGTGCCTTATGAACCATTCATAATAGCCTTTAGCTCATCAATTCAAAAAATACCTCCTACTTATCAATTGATGAGCTAAAGGATTAATTTTCATAATAACTAAAATTTAAAAAAGGGGGCTTAAGAGCAAGAAGGTGGAGATGGTGACCTAGAACTTCACCTGTGCATCACCTAGATGCAATGAGTGCTAAGTGGACCATTCATTATCATGAGAGATGGGTTCTTGTGAACCACTACTCATGAAACATGGGTCAATGAGTTTGACTCGAAACTACACGGTTGAATCCTGATAGCAATATCATAATTAAAGAATATCTCTTGACACCTTCTATCCTGATGCCTCCTATCGATGGAAAACCCCCAATTTTGTACATCTCAACTACTAGAGCCACATTGGGGGCATTGTTGGCTCAAAATTACCATGAGGAAAAGGAATGTGCAATCTATTATATTATTCACACTTTGGTGGGGTATGACCTTAACTATAGTCCAATTGAACATGCTTGTCTTATAGTGGTTTTCATTGCTCAAAAGTTAAGACACTACATGTTAAACCATCAGACTAAGCTTGTAGCAAAAATAGATCCCTTAAAATATCTACTTAGTAGGGTAGCATTAACAAGACAATTAGCTAAATGGGTCATGATACTTAGTGAATACAACATTCAATATGTGGAACATAAGGCAATAAAAGGACAAGTCATTGCTAACTAACTAGAAGATGCCCCTACACAAGCTGATCACCTTTTGGTTTCAAATTTTCCTGATGAGTCATTATTCACACTAGACACAGGACTAACATGGAAATTGTATTTTGATGGCTCACATACTAATCATGGATTAGGTGTAGGTATATTATTTGTTACCCCTCAAGGTGATACAATCTCTAAATCTTTTAGGATAGCCTTCCCATGTACAAATAACATTACAAAGTATGAAGCCTTATTGATAGGATTGTGTATTGCAATAAAATGGAAAATCAAGAGTCTACAGGTCTTTGATGATTCACAATTGGTCATTTGATAGGTTAGTGATGACTATGATACTAAGGATGAGAAATTGACCCCATACAAAAGAATGGTTGGTAGTTTCAAGCAGTACTTTGCATCCATCTCCTTTTTCCAAGTGTCACATGTTTAAAATAAAGTAGTAGATTCCATAGCCACTTTTTGGATATTCCTAACAATATGTCATAGTACAAGTTCTTAGTGGAACAACTGTTGGTCCCTGCCTTTGATGTCTCAGAGTCTAAAATGGTATGTGAGCCCATTGGCCTGAATTCCCCCTGGTACCAAGATATCTATGACTACTTACATTCCTAGACCCTACCACCTAACCTCTCCAACAACCAATGCAAGTCCTTCATCTACAAAGTTTCTCACTACACCATCATTAGTGATACCTTATATAGACGTAGCTTTGACAACACCTTACGCAAATGTCTCAACACTAAGGAAGCACACACTACCTTACGCAAAGTACATGAATGTGTATGTCGATACCATTCTAGTGGTCTGACCCTAGCTAAAAATATCATGAGAATGGGATACTACGTGCCTACAATGTAGCATGATCCCTATCACTTTGTGTAGAAATGTCGACAATTCTAGATACATAATGACCTCATTCATGCACCTATGTAGGAGTTGCAACCTATCACTTCACCATGGCCCTTCATCCAATGGGGACTTGACATCATAGGAAAAATTCACCCCACCTCATCAAATGGCCATAAGATCGTCATCACTGCCATTGAATACTCCATGAAATGGGTTGAAGCCATCCCTATGACATACATCACCGATAAAAAATTCTTAAAATTCATCCTCAATTACATCATATGCTAGTATGGTGTCCCAAAAACCATCATCACTAACAACGCTTGTCCCTTCAAAAATTAGGATGTCCATGAGTTATGTGAGAAATTCCACATTCAACATCGCTTTTCCACACCATATTACTTGCAAGGAAATGGCCAAGCTGAGGCATCCAATAAGACCACAATCAAAATTCTTAAAACGACTGTCAATTACGCTGGTCATGATTGACACATTCAACTTAACCCCGCCCTATGGGTGTATCACATGAGCATCTACACACTGACTAGCACCACTCTATTTTCCCTAGTATTTGGTTCAAAGGTTATCCTTCCTATCGAGGTCGAAGTCCCCTCCCTACAAGTCTCCATGAAAGGGCTCATTGATGATGAGGAATATCGTATATCCTAGTTGCATGAGTTAGAATTGCTTGATGAACACAGATAGAGGGCCTTGAATCATCTATAGACATATCAAAACCTCATTTTCCATAGTTACAATAAAAGGGTTTCGATTAGACACTTCAACATTGGTGAATTAGTGTTGATGGAGAATCCAAAAAATCAAGCAGAATGTGAGAAACCTGACAAATTTGAGCCCAACCGGTTGGGTCCCTATGTCATAACAACATCTTTTAGTTCTAGTGCTTATCAGTTGTCCACATTTGAAGGGGATCCTTTGTTAGAGCCTATCAATATCTGGCACCTGTGCAAATTCTATACGTAGCTTCAAAGATCCATGCCTAAAACTATAAAAATACTAAAAATTTGAAAAACCAACAAATTGTTACCTTGATGACAACCTAGCAAATAGGTGTCTTGGTGACAACAAAAAATCAAAAAAATCATGAAAATAGTAAAGAGAAATAATATGTCCAATAGTAAAAACCAATTTGGTGGTGCTTTGGATAAGTACCATGGTGGAAACCTGGAAAATAGGAACTATGGGTACTCAGTTTCTACTTCATCATCTACTTTCACTCTACCTAGTCTTCCACCCTCATTTTTCATAACACCTTTACTCTCCATCATCTTCATATCATCCATCATAAGGCCTAGTCATCCTTATCATGACTTTCAAATGCTTGATGTCTTGCGATATTTTTTCTCCTCCATGTCTCATCCATAATAAACCCCTATCCCATTCCATCCCCAATGGTTAGTCCTAGACCTAGCTGAGGGCACATTTCCTAACACCTAGTTTCATTAGATTCTACATTGGTCAGTAGAGGTTCAAAAATTCCCAAAAAGATTAAAAAAATAAAAAATTCCCAAAAAGACGAAAAAAATCAAATATTCCTAAAAGACAAAAAAATCAAAACATTTCAAAAAGACAAAAAATGATAAAACTCCAAAAATCCAAAAAAATCAAAACATGCAAAAAACACAAAAACATCCATATAACTCTCAAAATCTCAAAAATAGAGTAAAAGTTAGTGAGGCCAGTCTTTGTCCTTGCCAACCTACATTGCCTTTGCAACTGGATGTAGGCAAGGCCATCTATCAATGTGCCCCCAAGGAATTAGGTCAATCCTTTAAGCATTTAAAAAAAAATCACGATTCAACCCTTTGTCATTTCAACAAAGTCAAGAGTCATGTCAAACTTCCAAGTCTTTGAGTGCATGACATAGGCAAGGCCATCAGTCGATGAGCCCCTGAGGAAACCTAGGTTAGTCCTTTAGGGTTCATTGTGTCATTCAAATAAGTCAGACATGGTTACACTCAGACACAAGACAATCATTTGAACGTCAAACATTCAAATCATGAATCAACAAAAAACATAGTCCAATCAATCATCAAGTCAAAAAATAGTCAAATTGCTAGCACAATGTCAACCTAGTCACTTTATGGTCCCCTCCAAGATGCGTCCATGGAATTGGTCTTCATCAAAATATTATTTGTCTTTCTAGAATGAGTCTTTCCTGACGATAGGCTTCGTCACATAGTCATTGGCCTTTTTTGGACGTGTGCTTCCTGATGACAAGCATCATCAAACTGTCAAGAAATCAACCTTCAACAAACAAATATTGGTAAACTTTAGCATAAAAAAATGGATCTTTGGACATTTTCACGCTCATTTGGGTCTTTCTTGTGGATGTTGGCTTAATCTTGCCTTGATTTATTGTTGTAATGTGGTTAACACATTCACATTAGGTCTTGGGCCCTTGTGAACTAATAAGAATTTTATGATGCCTTGAAAAAGTGTTGTAACACACTTTCACACTTTTCTAAGCTCTTTTTAATATATTTCACCTAAATAACCTCTTTTTATTATTTACTAAGCCTTATTTCAAAGTGTTGTAAAGTGTTGTAACAAAATTTCACACCTTTTCTAGGTTTTTCATTAATAATTGGACCTTCTTATACTTTAATTGGCTCTATTTTACATATGCATGCCTTACTTAAGTGTATTTTTGAAAATAAATCCGATAAACATCATTTAAAATATCTAAATTATGAAACTCACTTTAAATGCCTTAGGTGGGATCCATTCACTATTAGGGGTGAATGAGTCCCCTTTGGCACAAAATTCAAAATCAATTCAAATTTCTAGTGGTTTTTTATTTTCTAAGATCTAAGGTCAGCCTGTGATGTATTTTTGGGAATTATTTATAATCAAGTATATATACAATGGTTTTCTACTCATTTTGACCCTAAGAGAAGCTTGGAGAACACCTACAAGTTGAATTTGATAGTTTCAGATGTGGATCTGAATCGGGAGAAGAAGAGTAGGTTGAAAGCTACAATTTCCTATTTTGAATTTCTAGAAATCTAGAGGTGAACTAATTCACCATCAGTGGTGAATAAGTTTGATTGCCCAGACTTAAAAAAATATTTATTGCAGATTTGAGTACCCATTTGTCTAAAACCTATTCTGACAAAGTCTTCCCGAAGCAGGACTAAGTCACCCAGTTTGGCATATGAGTCCCAATTGGAATCAATAGTGAATTCTTCAAGATTCCAGAGCTCCTTTCCATCTCTTTCCAGTCTCCAAGTGCACACTTTCAATTTCATAATTTTTTGTTATAGTTTACTTACATTTCTAGGTCATTTTGCATATCACATTTTGTTCTCAAACATCTTGCATTTTCCAAGTTTTGCATTAGTGGTGAATCTATTTTATCAGTTTTCAACCTTTAGGACAGTCCCCTTTGATATCTATTTCAATATCATTTTCATTGGAATCTCAAGGGTTTATTCTTGAGTGAGTTGGATTAATATTTTTGTACCTATCCTTTTAGGTTCAAAACCCTAGGAGTGTAAGAGAGACCCCCAACACAAAAATATTTGGTTCACAAACATATTCAATGGTTGTTGATTTTGCTGGTCTATTTTGTCTTATCTTTTTATTTCTTTGTCTCTTGGTCATGTTACTAGCTACCTCGAGGATGTCCCATGAAGGATTTATAGGTACATTGATGTCTCATGACCTGATTTTCCTTAATTGTTGTCTTTGGTGTGTCTTAACAAAAAGACTAGGGAAACTTAGCCCTTAGTACGAGTTAGGACATTCCTTATCTACAATTGCCTATTTTTCACAAGTGGATGACCTTACACACCTTGTTTTATGTCATATCACGGTGTTTGTTGTCCATTTGTCACATTTTACCGGCCAATGATGATTATGCAACACCTATGATGTTATTTGGAAAAATATTGAAGTATTCATTTTTTCGTCCTAACATCCATTTCTTCCATGCTAACATTTCTTCTATTCTCTCATCCTCTCATATTCTCATCCATTTCGAGAGCACACTCATATTCTTTCAAACCACCTTTCCTCTCGAGGGGCCATACCACTAGCTCCTCGTCATCCTTCCTCTCCTCACTTTCACACTAGGGCATATTGTTGACTTTTTTCTTTGACACAATGCGATAAACTACATCATGTCAAAGAGGGGGAAAATGTAGACACATAAAAATGCCTCAACTTGCAAACCATATTTTTCTATGATGACCATGCTTCTCCCTCACATAATTAAAGTATTAATTATTCCTCTATGATTATTTAAATAAATACATTACATTCATTTATTTAAATACATCACTAATTGATCCTTATTCTCTCCAATAATTAAATAAATTTCTAATTTATTTAATTACCTATTTTTCATTTTCACGTACTGTGTATTGTTAATTTGAGTAATTTAAATGAAAACAAAAACACAATTAATAGAACATTATACTGAAGAAATTCAAAGAAAGAAATAAAGATAATTCTCAGAAGCATTCCATCTTCCTCTATCTCCAGAGACTTGAAGCTGCTGCTCTCAGATTTTGTATAAAGTTAGCTTCTCCAAATGGCTGCTGTAGAATGAGTTATGCAAAAGGAAATTCTATCCTATATGCTATGAATATGAAAATGCTCATGAATATGAACATGGGCTGTGAATGGAAGATGCCATGATTCTATGCTATGTTATACTATGATTCTATGCTATGAAACTTGAATACTATGAATGCTAAAAGCTTAATGCAATTTAACTATAATTTTCTTACTGAAAGCTCCTATATGATTTGGAGTACCCGGCAGTCATATTTATAGTTTTTTGCAGGCACAATCCTGGCTAGCAAGGATCTACGGCTGTGAGATTATCTAGTAGAATTGAAAGGTGAGAGATGGAGAGGTTGAGAAGAAGATGGAAGAGGTTGAGAAGTTGGAGAGAAGGATGGATTCCTGTCTTCAACCCACGGGAACAAGCTTGCACAGAAACAGAAAAAATTAAATTTTCTGTTTTGACCGTTTGCTTCCACGGATGTTGAAGATAATCCCCAAATTAAATAAATAAATAAATTTATTTAATTTCATTTAATGAATTTTGATTTTTGATTTTACAAACTATGGAAAATTTAATTAAATATTTTGAGATATTTAATTATGATATGACTTTAGAAGAATATGAAATATTAGAAGAATTAATTAAATATTTTAGAATATTTAATTATGAATAGATATATGAGGAATTTAAAATGATTTAAGAATTAATTAAATATTTTAGAATATTTAATTATGAATGGATATCGAATTAGAGGAATTAATTAAATATTTGAAATATTTAATTATAAATGATTTTTTAGAAGAAAAGAAGAATATTTTAATCTTTATTTGAATAAAATATTCAAACTAAGATTTATATGATAATTAATATAAATAAACCATAATATTTATTTAATTAATTAAGAAATGAATACGAAAAGATGATTAAATAAACTTATTTATTTAATCAAAATGAAATAATGAACAATATAAATAAATTATTTAAATTTATTCATACATAGATGGAATTCGGAGATTTAATTAAATATTTAAAGTATTTAATTAATTACCAGACAATGTGATGTGACCATTTTTAGGTGTATACACGTACAATCAAATAATTACCATTAATTATTTAATTTGTTTACTATCCTTTTTCTCCTTCAATCAAATAAACTTATTCATTTAACCTACTTTTCATCGCACAAGTAAATAATTAAGATAATTATTTATTGTCTTTTGTCTTCTTCCCATTTATGAATTAAACCATTATTTAATTCCAAAAGTAAAATTTCCTCCATAAATCAAATAATTGTTATCCTTTTTTGATTTTCCAACTACCTCTTTTTCTCCACCATTGATTTAACTGCTTTCAATTAAATCTCAACCCTTCACTTCAAATCTTTCCCTAACTTTGACCTAATGTTTCCATAACCCTAATGCTCCTCATCACATTGAATCCCAACCTTTGATCTTAAGTTTTTATAAAATTTTAACCTTGGCCATCCATTCTCAATTTGGAATTCTTTAAAAGGATCTCTCTCAAGTCATTTTACACACAGAGTTATTTTCAGTAATCCAAACACACATAACATGCTTGAGAGCTTTGAGTGCTTGAGCATACAATACTTCAATATTTTGCTTGTCTTAGGCATAGGTTATAGTTTCACTTCAATCTGAAGGAAATTATACAATTTGCAGCAAGATGGAGAAGGCTAATGGAGGTCATTCAATGGAGGCTTAAAGACTAGGTGACTTTGTTTCATGTTTTTATGCTTTTGGTTTCCTTTGTACTCTATTGTTGATTGTGGTTTAATTCAATTTGATGTGCTACATGTGACTAACTTGAAAATTTCTCTCTAGTTACAGTAACTAAATACATGTACATATATACATATCTATGTATATATGCATACATACATATATACATATACATATACATACATACATGTACACATATGTATATACACACATACACATGTATATGCATACTTACATACACACATACACAAAAGAGCATCATCAAAGGAGCATCAAACTTGAGAAAAGGAAAACAAACCTTCAATTAAGAAAGATAGTCATGAGGTGAGAAAGTTCGATAAGGTCATCAAAACAACCTTTGATTGAGGAGGGAAAACCTATGTTAGAGGTTTAATAGTTATTTTATCTCCTTGGAATGGATATTTCAAGACAATATTTTGGAAAACATCAGTAAGGCAAGGCCTATCAGAACAAGAAAAACTAGAAGGTAGTTAAAGTAGCATATATAATGGAATTCCTAACTTGTGAATAACACCTAAGAATTGCCAATGGCTTAGAAAAGAGGGAATTTTTTCTTTTGACGGTCCCATGAAACAAAGGATGGTATAGTTAGGAGCAACAAGAACCTAATGAAGGGTACATTTTGCATAGATGATAGTCAAAAGAAAAGACTAAAAAAGGGATTACAGTCATAACATGGAAGTAGATTGAAAGGACAATGAATACAAAAGGAGTGTGTCTCTTTATCAATAAGGCAACCCTTAATAGATAAAACATAGTAATATTGGCATATTACTATCCTATACATTCACTAAAGATTAAGGGACAACACTATCACATTAAAATCAAAAGAGTGGGTAGTCATAAATGTTTAAGCATGTGTTATGGAGAGAAAACTAAGTTGTGGAAATCAAAATAATAGTATCTTTGTGAAGTAGGAGTATGTTTGAGAAGATAATAACATATTCTTAATGGACATTCACTCTTTATAGTATAAGATGCAAGGTTTACAAGGGTAGATTGTGCCAATGTTTTAAACAAAAGAAGAGCATCAAATTTGTTGCACAAGACACCCAAAGTCAAAGTTCATGGGAAATATTTACAAATGAAGTGGGGTAGGCCCAAGTTTTTTCTAATTCCATTAGTAAACTCTTCCAATAGTAAAAAAGGTGACAAAATCCTTATTGATTTCCATCTACTATGCATACCCAAAACTAAAGCAAAAACCAGTTAAAAACATGCAATCTAGTGCCTATATAAGAATGTTGTTCAAACTTTGTTATTCACAACATTAACATGGCTTTCATTTTCCTATTTTATAGATCTATAAGGAGGTTTGCAATGTTATTTTTGAAGGATTTTCAAAGAGAAGTAGTTTTTCAAGGAGCCAAGTCAATAAAATCCATTTGTATTCTTCCTTTCTTTGCATCTTTTCTTTGTTGTCATACAATTCTTAAATGATTTTTCTATATGTGTATGTATGTATTTGTTGGAATCAAGGAACACTAAGAGGGGGGGTGAATCAGTGTTCTACAAAATTTAACTTTATTAACCTGATCTTTAAACCACTTATAGCATTGAAGCAAAAGAAAGATGCAAGAACACAAAGCAATCAACCACAACACCATAACACAAGGATTTTTTACATGGAAACCCTGTTAGGGGAAAAACCACGGTGGAGGTCAATCCACAATATGAGTATACTCAATATAAGTGTTTACAAATGGGGAATGCACATGCACTCAGGCATACTACCTAGAACTCACTGATCAAATACAAAAAGGAAGACTCACTTTCTTACAAAAACATTTGGATTAAATCCAGAGGATTTGAACTGAGAAAATAGCATTTGCTAATGCCTAATTATAGTTTCGGTTAAGCACATTTGCAACATTCTTCACACTCTATCTGCTTTAATTTGGATCACCAATCTTCTTTCTGCTCAAATCAAACTGCACACAATTGATCAATAATTCTTTTGAATTTTGCAACACATCGCATCACACATCAAAATGATATAAAAAATCACTTATATATATATATATATATCTATGATTAGGAATTACATCAATTACATGTCAGCCTTTATAAAATATAAACATGTATAAACTGTTGGCCCAATCCATAAATAATTTTCAATGCACACCAACCAAAGTCAGCCACAACATAGTGAGGACCCGAAACAACATCCTCAAACACAAAAACACCTTAAACAATTTCGCCTTGAACATCCGCAACATGTTACATTCACTTAGTTGACCTTCTTGCACTGTTAAACTAAAAATCATCAAACTAGATCTTCTAACATGCACACCAATCAATACGAGGCTCTATGATTCATGGATAACATAGTTCATACATCAAAAAACCTTCCCTGAGATCCAAAACTCAAAATGATGACATGAAATTACATATGAATTGATGAACAAAATTATGTCGGATGCTCTGTTCTAGCTTTAACAGTTAATCACTAAACTTGAATCTAACTTTTAGTACAAGAAAATACTAAAGTGTAGATAGGATAACTGACTAGGGTTTCCATCAATGACAACACAAGATGACTTGTGCAGTGTCTCTTGCTAAGAATCTCCCCCTTTGGCATTGATGGCAACACTTAGTGAAAAATGACTATGTTGGAATTAGTACCAACATGAATGCACTGCCAACCTTCAAAACTTCAAAAATCAACTCCCCCTAAGATGAATATGGAATTTTTAACTATCCCATACTCCCCCTTTGAAATCAATGGAAAAGGTGGGAATCCGCATACCAAAAATCAAACAAAATTGCTATGAACAAACTACATATGTACAAACATGCCTCTCTAACTTACATGGACCAGAATATATCTGCAAAATTGTTCTTCAACATGCTCAAACTAGTGTCCCAACTCTTTTTGGGACTCTCCAAAATAGTCATGTGACCACATAACAAGTGGGATTGCATCTCTACTGACTCAAGATTTGTCGGATCACTGACATCCATAGCATCGTATGCTTCCTTCAATGCACTAAGCATTGTCTCCATTTTAGGACCAATCAATCCTCTAAGTTCACATACCCTTTCAAAAAAAATTCCTTCTTCATGCTTCAAGATTTTAATTTTTTCAAGCAAGGATATGACTTGACCTTCTTGCTTGCTCACAAAAATGGCTAGAGGATCAAAGGCTTGAGAAATATCAGCTTTAAACTATTTCTCATATTCCTTCATTTTCTTTTCGGTGTCCTTAGTGAACTTGGATAGAGATAAACATGACTTATAAATACTTCCACCTTTATAAAATGCACCTTGAATGTTCTTTACATAGGTAGCTAACACAGATTTATCATTAGCAATTATACCCTTTAATCTACTGAACCTTTTTGCATCAAATTCTTTATGAACCTTATCCTCAGCTGACTTTTCAAGAGACTCAAATTGATTACTTATAGAGTTGACAAGTTTCTTCAGTTGACTAGATGGAGAATCGAATGAGTCCTTGACATATGTAGGCATGATCTTCTCCAAGATACCAAATGCAAGACTTAACAACTCACTATCTTCAATGTGAGTTTTCAGTATCTCCTCCCTTGCCTTGGCCTGAGCAAATGATGGTACCTTCAGCTTCTCAATGGGAGATAGAGTGGCCAAGTTGATAGGACCTTTAACCAATTTTGGGTCAAACTCCTCCTATTTTTCTTCTAAGAACTCCTTCACTTACTTTGCAATATCTCTTGCTTCCACAGGGATCTCTTTTTCCTTAGCCTTCTTTTCTTCAATCACTAATTCTTGTTTAGCTTCAAGAATCTCAATTTCATCAACTAACACATATTTAGGAGCTTCAATCTCCATGGGAATTTTAGTATCTTGCATATCAAGAGGACTCTGAGTGTCCTCAATTGTAACTTCTTTACCTCTTCAATTTCTAGACCAGATGGAGCATTTTCATCATGAGATTCTTTAGAACAACATTGTATCCATTCTTCAACAGATCTGCCTTAATAATTTTTTCAATAACTTTTGCAACTTCCTCAGTTTTTCCGATCATAACCTTATTCACCCTTGTTTTTCTTTTAAAATCCCTTTTTGCATCATTGAGGATCTTCTTCATCTCTTCTATTGACATTACTAGACATAGATCAACATGTATGCATTCTCTCATTTTCTCTTCTTCAATTCTTGCATTTACTCTCCTCATTTCTAAGACTTCATAAATCCCTTTAGGAAACTTTGACATTATTCTCTAAGAGTCATATTGAAATTATTCAAGTACTTTAAGTGCTACATTACATCCAAGGAAAATGTTGGCAGGACATTTCAATGCACTTCTAGAACCAGCAGGCTTGACTAAGGTAGAGCTTGTGCAACTCAAGGTGCATCAAGAAGCACAAACCATTGTTGCTGCTAATTTCAATTTGATTGCCAACAATATTCACTAATAAATCGACCACAACAACAGCTGTAGAAAATATTGCAGTAATCTCCACCCAAAGAGACATACAAAGAGTTTCTACACGGACAAGTAGATGGTCTGAGGACTGCGCTTGATAGATTCTAAACATTGCACTACAAATTCAAAGGTAAAGTCAAGATTGTCATTGGTGAACACAAGATTTCCACAGTCCATGGAAATTATATAATGATTTTCTGGAAATAGCTGTGTAATTGATGCAAAAAAAATTACCCAGTTGTTTCAAGGAACTTGTTGCATAAGATTTTAATTGTTTATATTATCATCTTGTGTGTGAAATGTTCAGTATTATACCACTATGTCGCTCTATCCAAATTTGAATTGATTACAAACTCTAGTGCTTTAGCATTCAAAGGATGGGCATATTTAAATGCTATTCCAATCAATTAGACAGGTCGATTGTGATTAAAATAGTCCAATAAATACTCTCAAATAAAAAATTTGAATATATTATGTAGTCCATGCAAGACACTTAATGAAAATCTTCATTGGATACACTATGCTCGATGTTTTCTATTGATCGAAAGTGTCATGAAACTATCACTCCCCTTTGTTGTCTACATGTCATTTTAGATAGTGGTTATATTTTGTTGACTGTATTCATATTTTTGCCTAGCAGCAATTCTATGGTGCCTGATAAGAATACACTTATTAAACATAAAAGAATGCTTAAATCTTATCACATTATGACTAGCCACTGTAACTATTTGTTCTATCTTTCTCTGCAACTAACGCAGTCATTGTAAAGTTTGAAGTTTCATCTTATAGTAAGTTTCCTGATATCACTATCGTCTGCCAATTCAGAGGCACAATATACAACTATTTTTTCTGCCTTGCTTTATTTGAATTGAATTTGATGACCTGTTGTAACCTTTAGATTTTGGAAATTCCATTTTATAGTATTCTAATGATGTGCTTTAGGGTTTGGTAGGTTCTGGGTTACCATTCCCACAG
Source organism: Sequoia sempervirens (assembly GCA_007258455.2). NCBI lineage: Eukaryota > Viridiplantae > Streptophyta > Pinopsida > Cupressales > Cupressaceae > Sequoia > Sequoia sempervirens. The sequence continues at coordinate 529,155,046 of VDFB02281492.1, read as the reverse complement.
TATAAGCAACATCTGATCTTTTCCATACTATTGATAACATCAAGATGCTAATAGCATTCTGATATGGAGTGACAAGGTTGTGCTGTAGTGATAACTTAAACCATTAAAAAAATACGAGTAGCATGTTGCTAGTTAAAATAAATAATAGTGTAATTTGTATTTGCACAATGTCAATGAATTTGGATCCAAGAATACACATTGAATGATTGCACATGTCTGTGAAATCAGAGAAAATAGACCAAAAGGACAAAATGTTGTCCAATCTTTGCCAAGAAAACCCATAAATTTTATGGATCCAAGAATACACATTGAACGATTGCACGTCTCTGAAATCAAAGAAAATAGACCAAAAGGACAAAATATTGTCCAATCTTTGCCAAGAAAACCCAGAAATTTTACCAATGATGTGATACGGTTTTGTACAAACAATGTAAATTTAATTCCAATAATGGAATATATCCAATGATCTGAGATTGTGAAGGAATACCATGCTACAATTGTCAGTCTCACGTTAGCTCCAAAGTATGAGTAAATTGCATCTATTGGTTGTGAGGTCAAGTCTATCCAATTGTATGGCCATTTTTGCAAAAAATCATTCCTCTGATTTTCATCTGTATAAGTTGAAAATGGATTTGGTGTTGACTCATGACTAAAACTAAATAAAATCATCCATTAACAAAAGCCAACAAAGTATTTGAGAATCACACACCATGTAGGGGGAATACTTCTTTGACAAAACCTTCAGTTTGCAGTCTTTCAATCAAAGGCTCCTCATATTTCCATTCAATGTCTTGACATTCTTCAACAATAGTTCTAGTTAAATTTACATGTACACTGGACTCATTAACCTGCACGAATTAACAGATAAAATTAAGATTCCAAGGGAAGATCTTAAAGAATCACGGAGTGCAGTAGCAGGCAAGAAAAAAGCAACATACAGAACAATACAGACTTACACCAAACAGATTGGTATGAATCTTTGATTTTACATACCATTCCTTATGGCATACTTTTGATCCCAGATAGTCAATTCCATAAATGACAATGAATAAAACATTTTTCTTGTTTAAGTTATCCCAAAATTTTCTCAATATATTTCTGATGCTCTTTAAGAAATTGGAAAATGGAAATACAGCTAAGCTAGCCACTAAATTCAAATGAAACATGCCATGTTCCTTCATCGTCAAATACATTGTGATCAATTCTTATAATCTTAATGCTAGAATAAACAATAAATATCTAAAGCTACATGAGAGGAGGGACTTATATGTATGAGTGCGAAGCATTTAAGCATTAATCTTGACCAGTTCATCAGCAAACTGTTGCATTGACCAACAAATGGTTACAACAAATTTATTTTCTGTTTAATCATTGTGGGAGCCACAAGATAAGTTGCAATAATAGCATTGACTGAGGTATATGACAATGTGGTCCCAATCCTATGAAGCTTGATTCAAAGTTGATCTTCACAACCTGTACAAGCATATGCACAGGTATTTCCTCTTGATGCTTTAAGACATCTCTAAGTTGCAATAATAGCATTGACTGAGGTATATGACGATGTGGTCCCAATCCTATGAAGCTTAATTCAAAGTTGATCTTCACAACTTGTACAAGCATATGCACAGGTACTTCCTCTTGATGCTTTAAGTCATCTCTTTGTCTCTGCAAGGAATCCTCTATCATTTTCTAAAACATTGCTTAAGTCAACATGTCTAGCATGGATTTTCTCATAATCTACTAGATTTTTGGAGTTATTGAGGAGGGTAGGACAAAGGATCATGTGTTTGGGAACAAAATTTTGGTAGTCATACCATGTGTGGGCAGGCTTATAAAATACAAATAAGGATTGAAAAGATAAATTTGTTCGAATACCACAACCATGAGAAAGGGAAAATTGCTTTGATAGCACTAATCTAGGGTTGAGCGGTGCCTTGGAGGATAACATTCTAAATGGATTCAATGTGGTATGTATGGAAGTAACTTAAAGTGATAAGAATGTATCAACCACAACAATCAAAGTGTCCAGAGGCTTCTATTTGGCTTAGCTATCTCACTCTTCGATGAATGGCTATGTTATTTAGTTATACAAGGGAAAGAGATAAAGAGAAATATGGACAGTATAGGAGACAAACTCTTGCATTTTGTTGGTATGTATCTTCTTTTTTGTCGTTCTGTGCATGTGTAGCAGAATAGATGCATTGAGTAGGGATCACAATATTGACAATTATGACTTTAAGGTATGTCCATGTGTGCTTGCAATCATACGAGCATGAAGATAGAGTGTGATGCAGGGCACTGCCATTGCACAATAAGATGATCTAAGTACCAAATCCACTAAAGATAACTAAGGGTGAATGGAACAAAATAACAATTTGCACTGATGGGAGCTGTTGTTTGGGATATTAGTTAAGGAGTTATCAACTAGCTTGTTGAAGGAGAACTGGCATTTTGTATAAAGCAATGGGATGTCCTTTTGTGGAGGAGAATGGTTAGGAATTTGATACAAATATTGTCTAAGAGAAATCAATTCATATGGATCGATAATGGTGTATGTTGCTATGTAAAAGTTGAATTTTAGTGGATCGATTCCGGTGTATAAGGATAATCAAAATGAAATGCTTTTTAAAGTATGAATTTATTTAGGATTTATTTGTCAAAATAATATATGGTGTCTAGTTTTACTATAACATGAATTTGATTATCAGAGCTGGTTGATTGAAAGAAAAAAAGTTTAACAGCATGACACTTTGGTGACAATGATATTGGCTTGTCTGTATTTCAAGTGTTGAAATCTCTTTGGCATATCTTGGGGAAATTGCAGCCTCAACAATGCTGCTTCATGATTTGTGGATATACTTGGAACTTGTATGGCTTCTGCCTCTCTGAATAAAGAGTAGCACATATATGCATAGTTAAAACACTAACCATAATCCATATCCATGTCATCTTTCTTGTATTTGGGGAAAATTGTTTGTTCTTTTAGTAAAAGAAATGAAAGGTGCTTGTAGCTGCCAAGATGAACAAAGGGAAAATAGATTTTGATACAGAATGGAACCCATGCTAGGCACAACAATGATAGATATTGGAGTTGATAGATTAAGAAGTACTGAAATAGAATGATAGTAATAAAGAGACATGAGGGATAAGGTGTTTGAGATCAATACCCTTTTTAAATAACATGCTTTCTCTGATGATAGATTCTCAGCTCTTAGTTGCTGTCAATGGGACTTCTTCCTCTGTATGACCTCTAACTCTAATTTTAAAACTTGACTTCTCCTTGATTCAATTCTTCAAGTCTATCTTGGACCGTTGCCTCAATAATTGGTAAAATTTAAGAACTTCCCAATACAACCTAAGCTCATGACTGGTCTACAGTTACACTCACAAGCTAGGACCTTTCTGATCTTTCTAAACTGATCATTATGTCTAACCTCCAAGTTTTATTCAAGTTTATGGATGAGAGTTTCCATCTCATCAAGTTTTCTGTTAACTAGAAATTGTGGAGGCATCTGGGGCATGCTCCAAGCATTAAAATATGATCTAGAAACATGCAGAAACTGTAGGTTTCAACATTGGATGTGAGCATTGGAGAACGATATTTTGCTTGTTAGCTACTGCCCAAATTTATAGAAAAAAATGCATTTTTCTCTTAGTAGTTTCGAACAAACACTTCTTATGACATCACAATTCAAACAATAATTGTAATTGCTGACTTGCAATAAAGCTGAAGTTCAAAAATGCTAAATCTTGTCAAAATAAGTGGAATGAATGGAAGTGGAAGTGGTAATCTTAAAAAAGAGAAAGTTGCATTGAAAATATGGACTAGAGACATAAAAAATGAACTTTATAATCAATCAATGGTGTCTTACCAGCAACAAAATAGGAGACTAATGCAAGGAAACCACGAGGCGTGATCCCAGAATTCCACATGTATATAAGCCTAGAAGCAGTTAGATTTCACTAGTCTCCTATGTGATAAGAATGAACATACGGAAATTGCACATCAATCATCACTTATATTTTCGCTATGTTGTAGGTACTAGCAATGAATAGAACCCTTTGATGGTTCCAGTTACCAAGGACGAAGCTTAAAGGGCTTTTATTATATAAAGAATGATAGCATACCAGTACTCAACAGTTTAACATCAGGCTTTGAGAGATTCAAAAAGCTCCAAAGAGATAATTAACTATTTTGTAATATTATTCGCAATGAAGAAAGTCAAATTCCTCGATGTCTATAGTCAAATTTCCCTTTATGATACAGTTTTCTTATTGTGGACTACAAGATTGAGCAACCTCCTTCTGGATCTAATAAAAAAGAGCAAGCAGTATTGTGAAAGGTAAATATACATTCCTAACTACCTTGTAAAATACTCATCAAAAAGGCATGCTCTAAACACCCGACATAGCAAAAAAATTTCAATGTGTGAACTAGATCTTCTCCAGCAAGGCTTCACTACATTTTGACATTTTGCAAGATTTCTAAAATAATGGCTAAAACTGCTATTCCTCACCTCAAGTCAGTTGAGGCTTGGAACAATAGGACTGACTGCCTCATTATCTATTTATTTAATAGTAGAAACCCTTGATACCCATACAAGCTAAAAGAGCATTAAAAAAAAAGTGTAGGTAGGAAGATTCTTTAATTGTAGAATCTGGTTTCCACTTTTGGTTTGTTTAGATATTGTATTTGCAGCTTCTCTGCAAATAGAGGCGACCAGAAAAATGAGGACAATTTCAACACGTATGTGTTATTCTTCCTAAAAGGGGATATTGGTCAGCAAATTAACATCCATCCTTTCAACCAAATATCTGTGAGTTCTAGTTTCGAGGATTATGTAGAAAAAAGAATTTCCTCTGCAAGCATATTACGCCTCTTGAAATGTCCTCTCTTGTAAAGTGCCAATTTATCTCTTTTCTAAGTGCTTGGAATGATTAATCACCTTTAAAACTTAAACTTTAAAGTACATAGAGAAATTCCCTATGGGAAAGAGCTAATGATCACAATTAGCTGCTTATGCTAGCTTGGAAGTGTGTGCATGATAGAGGCAACAAAGAATGCAAGCTAAAAGGAGAATGGCAAAAGTCACAGAAAGTGTCAGAAATGCTTATCAAATTGTAATTTAATTTCCTGCTCATTATTTCACTACTTTCTAGTAGTGGGAAAATGATCACAATAATCTGCCTCTGTTAGCTGAGAATTTTTGTGCAGGTTAAAGGGAACCAAGAGCCATAGACTCAAGGAAAAATGGGAAATATTATAGAAAATGTCAGAAATTCTTATCAAATTGTAATCTTTTTCCATCTCATCATTTTCTTCATTTCTAATTTTTTTTCTCAGTTTTCATAATCTTCCCCAACCTATTATTTTTTGAACCCTTGTTAAATTTTTCTCATCACAATTTTTAATTATTTTAACAAAGGAACAATTGAGGTGAGGAATTTCTAGTAATCCTATAGAATTGCAAGAAATTAGACTTTAGTAGAAACCCGTCCATCTTCTAGCCTATGTGGCCATTTTAGTAGACTGAAATTTATTTTGGAAAACAATGGATATGAACTAGATCTGTCCACAATTTTTGACATTTTTTTATTGCTACACAGAAATAAATTGTTTTGGCATTTCAGGTTACCTGAGTTGGAGTTATTTGGGTAAACAAAATGTAAAGGAGAAAACAACGTCAGAGTTAAATAATGTACTCAAACACTCAAAAATAATCTACATACCACCATGGGATGTGAGCATTCTCAAACACAAGTGCAACAGTATTAATTCATGTTTACCTATAATGTCTTTATCAAAGGCTATACCAAGACATAAAAGGAAGAAGATATAATATATTTTAAGCACGAAGGATATGAGTACTGCAAGTTCACAAAATATTAGAGGAAATGATGACTTCCAAAATTGTTGAAATGAATTGATAAATGATTTATTACAAAACAAAAACTACAATTGACCACACTCAGTTCACCCAAAACCTTCTATGACAAAATCACATGAAGCATAAAAGAATACACTTCATTCTATAAACTACAAAGTTATAATCAGGAAATGGAGAAGATTCAGAACTTGAGTAACTTCATGCAATCCATGCGAAATTGCGAGTCTAGCCAATCTGGTTGTTGCCATTGTCATGAACCACAAGATAACCCTGCAAAGATATGTCTGCAAAACCAAATTCAACATTAAGATAAATATTAAAAAGAATGCTTTAATGCTCAAGATAAAATCCTTAGTGGCATCTGGCACATGAATGCCTAAAGTTTCTGAACAAGGAATAAAAGCTTCATAAACACAACCTAGAAGAAGTAAATACCACATATACCATATAAAATTCCAATTGCCTCCAATTGCATTGTAAGGTCCAATTTTGCTGCTGTCAAGTATCCCTAAACAGACATTTGCATTCTAGTCATATGTGGTCATATGTGAAGGTTAGTCAGTATGTCCAATTAGTGAAGAATTCATAAAATATTGAACAATAGATAGTTTGAGGTATTCTGTCTCGACCCTAGTCACCTTGTTATAATAAATTTTAAGGAATGAAATTTGCATGATGTTAAAGTTCAGGCATTCTTACACTGATTATCAAATAACCCTCTGGATGGATTTCCAACTTTGCATTTTTGATATTTGGTGAGGAGCTTTTGAAGTTGAATGTTAGTGGTTTGTAGTATGATGTTACATCTGCAATGGATCTGGTAAACTCACAGAGTTGGATGATAGGGTATATTTAGCCTAATTCATATAATCTATACAACATAAGAAATTTACAGTAAGATTCATAAACATGAATTCACACGTGTGAAATATGAACAAATTAACAAATCCCTTCACCTGATCTTTTTTTCCCTCGCCAACACAGTGGCAGGATCTTATCTGATGAATCTAGTAACGTTTGTTTTACAATGCTTTCTTTGACCTACATCAACCTTGCATTGTCAAAAATAGAAACTAATTATATTAAAATTGCATAAACTTAAAGTTGTCTCTAAACACTTACTGCAGAGACAAAAGCGTCATAAGCTTGTTTTGTGAAGTATGTATATGAGCTGGCAGAAGAAACAGATCCCTCCAATGGTCGCATCTTACTGTAAGGAACATTTTCTTGGTTACCATAGTCAATGTAAAACACTTAAAATAAATCTTTTGGAGAGGCTATACTTCCTCCTCGGGGAGCATTAACAACCTATATAGTTGAACACAGAAGTAACAAATGGACAACTTAAACAACTGTAATAATATTAACACCTGACTCTAAGAAAAACACCAAAGGATGAGAAATCCTAATGAAGATATCAAGCTCAATGAAAGCGGATAATTTTTGAAAAAAAAAACTCACCATTACCCTGTTCCAGGAACCATCTGCACTAAACTGTGCAAGAACAATATGTCAATATCTCCCTTTGTTGGATTGAAGCCTACAACAGGAGGCTTTTCTTGGAGACTCAAATTAGCTAGCTGCTGCTGAATGGAAGAAACTCTGGAATTGCCAGCAACTTGAACATAAAATCTCCCACCATCAAGAACTTCTGTAACAAGAACCTACATTATTTACAAGAAATTTAGATGTTGCAGAACACGAGAGGCATAATACCCTAGTACAAAACTTGTAATAATCGCCTTCAAGACTTCCTTCTTCGATGCTGAATCAGAAGCGCTTCCATTAGCGGCTTTTTGGCCTTCAACATAATTTTCCCAGACTTGGTACTTTGGAAAGTTAGTAAATATATATACCTATATTATAGATATATATCTAGCTAGTTTTCACATTCAAACTAATAACATACACATCTTCAAAATTCATATTAAAGAAACACTGATACCACACTTCTTAATGATTAATTCATTTATTCTATTGGAAATGCAATCCAGGTTCAATCAGCCTCTATCCCTGGCAAGCTGGATGGTTGAAAGGAAGGACATTGTAATACTGGTTAACAAAATAATTCCCCACCTGTCCACAAGAGCCACATGGGCCATGCCATTTTAGCTACAAGCATAAATCCTAAATCACAAACAAAATTGTTTTTTATTCCTTTTTTCATTTTAACCTATTTGTATAGTAGTGACAGGTAGAATATGAGGATTCCATCGCCCCTGAAGCCATTTTGTGAGGCATCTATTAAACCCTAGAAACAAAACCCTAATCCTGGAAAGAAACTCTACAACAGCAGAGTGAGCTTCTGTGCTTAAGGAGAAGAACAAAAACACCGATCTCTCTCAACCCTTGATGTACTCAATACTTGAAATTGGGATGTGGCTTTGAAAGCTGGGTGACAGTTGGGTGACAGCTCTGGAACATGTGTAAGCTCCTTCATCCTGCCTCGTAAGTTCAGAGGAGCCTCTGACAATCTACAACATCTGCAACAGCCTTGAAATTTACGTGGTCTCTGGCCTCATAGTATCTGCAGAGCCTCTGACAATCTGCAGACCCGTTTCCACCTCCAATGTGAGAACGCCAAAATGATTTTTTGAAATATTTGCCGTAAAAAATGTGCAGCTTCACTAATGCATGTTAGAAATATAAAACAAATCTTGAATAAAGTTGAATCTGATGGACCAAGTTTTAATCACTGATTAAAGTTTCCAACCCCCGCTATAGTTCCCTCGTAGGAACTAATAAGTGAGATTTTTAATCATGTGGACAAGGCTCTTCGAACGTGCTCAAAGAATCCTCAAGAAAATCTTCGTACGTTCCAACTTCTAAAGTGTAGTCTTTTCATAAGAGAAAAATGGACCGGAATCTTCCGGTTGCGTGTAAGACTGAAATACCCGACGTAAATATTTAGATCATTCCTTCGTTTCCTCACAAATTATCGTCCATCTCCACAGCTTGTCTAAAAAATGTCTACGCTCCATCTTTTACTTTTCTGCTACTGGGTTGTGGTGTAGCGCAGAGCAGTTAGCTTGTAAAAGTAAGTCCCTTACTATTCAGTCGCGAGGATAAAGAGGAGAAGGAGAACTGCTCTGCGGCTCAGCCAAGGAAATCAAGCACGAGTTATCCTCTGATGCACGTCCAAGCCCACTGCTCCCCTTTCCACAACAACAACTCAACGTGGCTGACCACGATGTTGGAGTCAATAAAGGGCAACATCCAGCGCTACCGCGCAATAACGCGGGTAGCGACCAGATTCACTACACAAGAGGACACCGACGTTCCTTTTGTTCTAAAGAGCGGAGGCTACATAATCAATCTGGGCTTTGGCACACCCCAGCAGAGTTTCTACACGACCCTTGACACAGGCAGTGACATCACCTGGATTCCCTGCGCGGCTTGCACCGATTGCGCCGGGAACGTCTTTGACCCCTCCAAGTCACCCACCTACAAATACCTCAGCTGTTCTTCGGGGACGTGCCAGGCACTGGGCAGCACTCCAACCTGCGGGAATTACAACTGCAGCATTACGGAAACCTACGGCGACGGATCCCAGGTGAACATGCTGCTCTCGACGGTCTCGCTGGCCGTGGGCTCGCAGTCCATGCCGAGCTTTATTTTCGGCTGCGCCAAAGCTCGGCGAGGGCTCATTACCTCCACGCCTGGTTTGGTCGGTTTTGGCAGGGACTCGCTCTCGTTTCTTTCACAGACGGCCAATCTGTTCCAAAAAACCTTCTCTTATTGCATCCCGTCTTCTGCATCCACGGGCTGCCTTGCGCTGGGTAAAGCCACACTTTCTTTCTCCGGGTTGAAGTTTACGCCCCTGTTGACGAACGCTGCAAACCCTTCGTTCTATTACGTGGGTTTAAAGGGAGTCTCGGTTGGGAAAGAGCTCGTGTCCCTGTCAAGCGGGAAAAGGACAATTATAGACTCAGGAACCTTTATCACTCGACTTGTGGAACCCGATTACAGCTCTCTGAGAGACTCTTTCCTCCGCCAACTCTCTAATGTCAGTCGGGCTTCTCGGTACTCGATTTTTGATGCGTGCTTCAACATTCCCTCCGGTGGCTTGGAGGTGCCTCAGATCACGTTACATTTTGATAACAATGTGGACGTGCCTCTGCCACTGGGTAATTTTTTAATTTGCGCGAATATTCAGGGCTCGGTGGCATGCTTGGCTTTCGCTCCTCCTCCTGAAAGCTCTTCGGATTCCGCAGTATCTATATTTGGGAGTTACCAGCAGCGCAACTTCCGAGTGGTGTATGACATTCCTGGTTCTCGACTTGGAATTGCTCCTGAAAGCTCTAAAGGTTGTTAGATGATCACATCTTCTGCTCCACCGCCTTGAAACTTTTCTACAGCGCTATATACGCTCTCGTTTGACCATATGGGGAATATGGTTTTCTAAATAACTATTACTTCAGTGTATTTAGTGTTTATGCATATAAACGCTTTAGTTTATGTTTATAAGTCCATTGGTGACTTCAAAGCTTTGTATAATAAATTTATAAGTTATATTATAAAGCATGGTTATTTGAATTATAAAGATTCTTCCTTACAATAATCTAAGATCAATTCTCATGTAAAGAATTTAAATAGAATCTAAATCATTCCTCTCTCCAATCTTTTCCATTTTAACTTAGGAGAGAAGAATCATATTCTTAATCCTTAATTTTTTTAATAGGAACCTTCATTCTTCTACACTATATTCCAATCACTCTTATTCTTAATTAGAAGGAAATCACATTGATTCTTGAAGAGTGGGGACCACCTTCTCTAAAGCACCAAGTGCATGACTAGTAATGTGGGGTCACCTTTAGGAGACTTTGCCAACATTGGAAACTCACCTAAACCCTACCTACAAAACCACACAAAATGATCTGGATTATCCTCCAAGTGGTTAGGAGGAGTGGAACACCTTTCGAATCAATTTTGGATTTACCCAATAATGTTGAAACTCAACCTTATGCCACCAAGTTTTATTCGTCTTATTGTGCTATTTTGAATCACTAGTGGCCCTCTTTTAGTGAGCTATAAATTGTTGAAATTTTGAACACTTTTGGCACTTGAAGGGAATGTTAACATAATTGAGTGCTTGAGAGAAGCACTATCTATTCTTTTTTTTTTTTAAAAAGGACTCTAAAAGGCTCTTATTTAAATCTATTTAAATGCATTTTCAATAAAGGAATTTCAAAATTGATTTTTAGTTCTTAGAAGCATGCAAGAATTTACTTATCAAATTATCAATATCATTCTCAATCCAAAGTCTTGTCAAAATTGTATTGAACATAAAGGGAGGTGAAGCCACACTTAAATCATAAAAAATGAGTTCTTGTTAGGGTGAGGTTTTAAGTGCATAAAGTGTTTATCCCAAAACCATGTCGTAGAATCCAAAATCAGATTCTTGACTAATTTTATATTGCAATAGATAATGAAGAAGTTCTTAGCATAGAGGTCATACCATTTATACTTAATCAACTATTTTCATTCCTTGGTTTCTGTTTTTTAGATCTTTTAAGTTGGCCCTCAAGTTGTGAAACTTGCCAATGATAGCTTAACACTTTTCTGACACCCCATCTAGGCTACTAGAAATAAACCTATTTTTATAAGACAACTTAAACTCTATGAAAAGAATTACAACATTAAAATATGGTTTATTGATAGAAATAGTTTATTCTAGTAAGTTATTTATATTTTCCCCTTAGTATTGCAATTTCTTAGTTCTAAGGGATTTGTTGAATTTAAATAGTTAGTTCAATCTTTGAGATCACTTGGTTTCAATTTTGTAAGGTTATAGACAATAAGATGGTTATTTTGGATAGAAGAGGGTTAGCCCAATATATTAATTTTTTCATGGATAAAAAAGAACAATATGTGTCTCACTTTAAATGCCCTCAATTCCTTTTTAAAGTTATTTTTGGCAAGGCTACTTAATGTTTTACTTTATTTATGGATATCTATTATATTTTTCTCTCTTATGAGGTGATATCTATTGTATATTTAGGATGGATGTAGTCCTTGGTGGGTCATGTTGAGTCTTTCATTCATCAATCACTTGTATAAGTTGATTTTCTAGCATTCTCCTTTTTGGAGAGGGGTTTTTCCTACAAGGTTTTCCTTCTTTACTCTTTGATATATCATTTGTAAATGGATACCTAACATAGCCTAGTTTTTGAAACCTATGATTGAATTTTTGTATCATTTCAATTTTTTTAATTCTCCTTAATTTTCACTTAATTGGTGCACGTATGTTTCTTCTAAATACGGTATATTACCTAACTAGTTCAACTAGCAGATCCTATTCACACATGTACAAATGTTAAGTTTACTTTGGGGTCTAGGAATCTTTCTAGCAATCAGTAATACACGTGTGATCTTATATTAATACCTTTTAGTTATCTCACATGACATAGGATTAAGACACTTGTCATAATATTGTCTTGTCCTATCTATCAACCTTGCATATATAAGCAAAGACTATGCACATTATGTAGTGTAGGAGTATGCACTATCATTGATCCATTATATACCATGTTCTACATTATTGCATCCATATCAAGAAAATTATCCTCTTGCTCTACTCTTTTGTGAAAGGCTATCTTTGGTTTTGTAGTTGATCTTGGGATATTAGAGCTCACTATCAACTCTTACATTCTCCATCTCATCAAACTATCCAATCTAACATCCTTATTCAGTCTCTTCTGATCCCATTTCATCCATCCAAATCCCATCTGAGTGAATTATTTTAATTATGTAAAATAAATATGTATTTGTTGTGTATCTTAGGTGGTATGTTTAGTCACATTAAATATTTTTTTTGGTAGAAATTTTAAAGTTGTATGTAATATTGGTTAGATGTTTTGTGTGTGGGTTGCATAAGGGAAAATATTTAATTTTAGGAAACTTAGTATCAAAAAGTAAAAATTAGGGTCAATAGTTTAGTGTACTCATGCTTTTGAGGCACATGATTTTACCTTACCACTTGGTTTTTTTGTGTGAGTACAATTCTATAAAAATAAGCCCATGTTTAGTGGTTGAGGTTGGCTATTTAGCTAGTTAGTGGTTTTGACTTGGCTATCATTGTATTGAGCTATCTTTTGAAAGTTCATATATGAAGAATGGAATGGGATATTTGGATGCATGATTGTACACATGGAGGATATATTGGAGGAGCTTGATGTTTTAAAAGTGTTCATGGAGACTCTATAAGTGTATTGCAATGTTTTTATTGCTAAATAATACATTAAGTTTGGATGCTTTTAGAGGCTATTTTTTTCCTTCTTGAGGATTTTACTAGTGTATATATTTTGTTATCTTGTGGTATGTATTTGATCTTTATGTATAGTTATTTTGTATGCTTCCATGCACATTTTTTCTCATGGGGTTATGTAGGAAATTATTTGATCAAATTGTATTATTTTCCTAGGCAACAAGTGGTATTAAAGCCATGTTTGTGGTTGAGAGATGCGAGAGAATCTTATTTTGGTTTAACCCTTGTATAATAAGATCTGATGTGAATTTGAAGCCATGATAATGTTGAAGAGATTTTAGACATTTCAAGGTATGAGATATGTTGTGCAAGTTTAAATGCGCAAATTTGGGCTTTGCAAACTTGTGACTTTTTCCAAACCTAGGGTTTGAATGAGAGTCAAAAAGAGTTCTTTTTGTTGTTTACCAAGAGGATTTTATGAGAAAATTTTCACATATGATCCCTTGGGAAAAACAAACCTTTCTAGTAGATCTAGAAGTCTCAAGAAATAAATATTGACATGAAATTTGGCCTATTTTGACCAATGTGATAAAAAAAAAAATCCCCGTACCTTATTCGACTGTATGGGTATATGGTCTAGGAAATTGTAGAAAAAATTTTCCTTGTGCAATAAAATTTATTTTAAAAGAATATTAATAGGGGGGTTCATAGACCCCCATACCCTATAGTATGTCAAGCTTGTGCTAGTAGAGTATCAGTCAATAATCAATATAGGAATATTATCCTTTTTAGTAGTTGGTTGGCCCTCAACTAGTGACAACGAGGTTGATGAACCATTAGACCCACAATCCCATATGTATATATATCACTTGTATGAGCTTGAGATTTGTGGTGTAATTTTATGAGAATTGAGATGGATCAAAGGGTAAAAGAATGAAGGAGTGTATGCTTAAAAGAGACATACATTATGGTATAGTTGATTATTATATTTTATGCTTCTTGATATACTTTTTTAGGTTATTTTAGAGTTTGGACTTTGATGGTGATATGTACACATGTCTTTTGGTTTCATGACATAATTGATACGTATATGAGACTTGGAGTCTTGGTTTAGTAAGAGTTGAATATATGTAAAAAATTGTTGATGATTATGGTCTCATAGATGTTCATGTGCACTTGAGAATTAGCACTAAATGGTCATGTATAAAGTTTAAAAGTGGTGGTTTGGTTCAATTCAAGGAGGTGTTTTTAATCTTCTAGATTCTTGTTTGGGTTCTTGAATATGGTATTTGATTGTGGGTTTACTTGGAAAGTTGAATTTGATAGGTGATATAGTGTTTGAGTCTTGAGATCTATATATTATCTTCTTGGATATCTTAGTTTGTAGGTTACTAATGTGATGGTAATTTTACATGTTGTATTGATGTGGGAATTGAGATATGTAATTGTGTAGATTTCCCATCCATTTAGCTTCAATGGGATGACTTGAATGTAGACTATCTATATCTATAGTTCTTTTGAGTGTTGTAGATTTAGTTAGTTGGCCTTATGTATAGTTATTTATGTTTTAATATGTTGCATTGAGATGAGAGTATGGCTAATTATAGTTCTTGGATAGTTGGGGAATTTTAATGCATGTGGTTTATCACGATGTCATGGAAATCTTGGCTAAAAAAATAGTCGAAGATTTTGACAATGGTATTTTTGTGGTGGTTGTATCTTTTTGGCTTGGAATTATTGGTTCTAATTTATTCTTTGGAGTTGCTAGTATTATAATTGAGTTCATGTAGACCATGGTGATCCTCATTTAGGAGATGATTATCATGATTCCATGGAGAGCCCATTATCATGGTTTAGTGGGATATTTTATAGTGATGTGGATTCATCACTTTGTGATGGATGATATTTTGTAATGTTTTTGGTGTCATGGAGGAGATTTTGGAGCCTATAACTTGTTATAGTGAGATTTCCTTGAAATTTTTAGTTTCATTGGTATGATATGTTTATCTTCATGTGATTGGAGATGTTGACATCTTGGCTATCCATGGAAGATTCTTGGAGTCTTTAGTGAGGTGTTAGGCTTATGAATTTTTATTTTTGATAGGCGGTCCTTGGTTGAGAGGATATTTTGATGTTCTTCCATGATGGACTCTTGATTATGCATTAAATCATTGACATGATACTATTATATCATGATTTCATGATGTGTTCCTAATTTCCTAGTTGGATTTTTGAAAATTATTTTTTATAGTTCTCTTGGTATTTAATATATTAGTCATTTTCTTGAGAGTTTCATGAGAGTGTTATGTTGTATTTGGAGCTTAGCATGGATTGGTCAGTTGTAGGTGCTCTTAGATACTTGGAGAGTTGGATGAGGAATTCATCAAGATAATTATTTTTTAGAGGTTTAAGTAGGAAGTCCAAGGATCCTTCACCTAGATATCAATGTGAGTTCATGATCGACCTATAAATGAGATTGTTATTGAAGTGAGTCATTATGGCTTCCAATGTATCTTGGAAGAGAAAAAAAATTCCCCACTATTGGTCTAGTCACTAAATAATCATTTGAGAGGTATTTCCCATCTACTTTTTATGCATTATTTTTTATTCTTTATCTCTCATGGATATGGATCTTGATCTATTCTTTCTAGCTTTGGAGGGTTCATTTGAGGAGTTTTTAGCATGTTTATCTCTTTGTGCATATGAGTTTATCTATGTTGTCATCCATTTATGAAGAGTTTAGGATATGTTATTAGACTTATTTCTAGTTTTTAGATTGGGTCTGAGTTTGATATTCCTTTGTTTTAGATAGGATTACATCCATTTTGGTTTTATGAGATACATGTATTTTTTTTAATCTTGGATATTGAACAATTGGGTGTTGTTGAGGTTTTTCAATTGGGTTTGTGAAAGAGACCTTAATTGAATAAAACTTATTACTTTGAGCTGTTGGTAAAAGGACATTTTATGTGATATTATTCACAAGTTTATTTTTTTATGGCCACTTCTTAGATATTCATGTCCACATGGTTTAGTGTTTTAGACTTGGGATAGTTATGATGATGCGTGGTGAGAAATTATGCATTAGTTTTGGTTTCATGTTTGGATAATTATGATTGTTCTTTGATACTACATTATTTTACTATTATCCATACCTTTCTATGAGTATTGATTGGTATACTCATTATGCCTAGATCACTTCTATCTAATTTTAGATTTGACATTACCCATGTGATGGGAGTTCTTAGATGTGTATTTTCTTCATGGAAAATTTTAATACATAGAGCTCGTGATTGTAGTATATGGGTTGAATATTTTGTTGGTACAAGTTATATTGATGTTTTAATACCTTTGAGGTATGAATTATTGGATGGATTATAATTTTTCGTGGTTTCTATTTTTAGTCATGTGTATTTTTCTTCATCTGAAAATAGCTTGGATCCTTTTTATCACCTATATTTGATGCTTTTGTTCTTTGGATTGGTGCATCTTCACCTTATCTTGTTTCTTTTATGATACAATCAATAATTGAGAAACCAAATAGGTTAGTCAATTGTTGCAACCTTCGTAAAATCAACACTTAAAACAATATTTAAATAAAATATCTAGCACAAAATTATTTCATTTGCATTCAAATAAATACTGGAAGTTTATAAAATTATCAAAACTCAACATGCTATCCATTAACAAAGCTTCAAATGCAACAACAATCTTCTATGGGAAATATTAAAAATTAAATTTGCAAAGCTTCACCACAAACCCGTCACTTTTGTCCATCACTACTCTCTGATTATCATGAATATTTTAAAATTCCTTCTAAGTTTGGTGTGCCTCATTATCATATTTTCAAATTATTTTGAAATTCTTGATTTCATTACTATATGAGAAAGTTATGCCCAATTTACTGAAACTGGGTCTCACAACCATGACTAGACAATCTTCCTCACCCCCAAATATGCTAGTCAAAACCTCCAAAATCTTTTTTACTCCTTCCTAAGTTTGGTTATCATGCATTTTAGCTCCTTGATTGTTTTCCTTGGAAAAAATTCAAATCTTTTCCCAAATTGATATCCACTAGCTCCTTCTGGAACCTCCACTCCTAGCCACCAAACACCATTGGAAAACATTTATTCCAATTCTTTAATTTAATCCTCAGAGTTACAAAGTAAAAAAAAATCTCATTCTTTGATGTGTTTCCAAGATGTAATTTGAATTTAATACATCAAATACATAAATAGTGCATCCAAAGCTCATGCCAAACAAAAGTGAAATAGTTGAAGGAAGGGAGAAGAAGAATTATTTCATGCCTACAAGACCAACAACACACCAAAATTGAGAAAAAGAAAAGTAAAATAAAATATTTCTTTTGGTTGTACAAGATTGCACTTCACCCCTGATGCTCTTGCATCATTTTATTCCATAGGTGGAATGTTGAAGGATGGGAGGAATTATTTCTTGATGTTGTGGAAATCTTTTATTTTATTTTAGTTATTTTTATGGAGCATGAGAGCATGATAGAAATTCATGTGGTTTCATGGATTTGTGATTATTTATTTCATTAATTAATCCTTATGCAATGCATATAACAAGTGGGAGAATTTTAGGAATAGGGTGTTATACACCTTCCACAAGAATTGATTATTTTAATGATGTCAAATAAATATTTTTTTATGCATCTTAAGTGATGTTCTTATCCACACTAAATATTTATTTAATTCCACTTGTAAAGTTGTACGTAACACTAGTTAGATATTTTATGTGTGCATTCCACATGAAAAACCTATTTAATATTGGGAAAATTAGTAAGAAAAAGTAAATTTGGGGTCAATGGTTCTATGTACTCATGGTTTACCTTATCACTTGGTTATTTTTTGTGAGATTTATTCTATAATTTAATAAAGCACATATTTATTGAAAAATTGATGTGTTTTCTTAGCTTAATACTTTGTAAAAAAATTAATATTGCTAATCTAAATATACTTTTCCTTTGTTACAGATTCTTTGTGGGTGATTATCTGATTAATCCATTTTACTATTTGTAGAATGTAGACAAAAGTTGATAGAAGAAGTAGACATGATATTAGAAAAATTACACAAGCATATACCTTGGAGAAACCCTTTCAGGAAAAAAACTGCACCAAGAATTAATCTATCATTCAATCTTTGAAGTATATTACAATAGCTCCAATTCTTGCTTGAGAATGCCTCTTTTTCCTTCACCAAAACTTCTTCACAACCTACAATAAAAATTGACAATAACTCTCTTCAACTTTCTTGAGATAAATAGGCATTAAACCATTTTGTAAACTCAACATGAGTTACAATTACAATGATCAAGACCTATCCCTAAAAGGCATGCCTATCTCTTGCAAGTATTAGGTTATGCCATGAAGAACAATTCCAAATCCCCTCATCTTCATGCATTTGGGTGTTTCAAACTAAAGTTCTAACTCAACATTTATTTTGTAAATATCTTCAAGGATTTGTCCTCAAAGTAGGTGCCCAAGAGACCCACTTGTATATGAAATACCTCAGCGTGTAAAGGAGTTAATTCCAAGAAGCCACCTTGGGCGCCCAAGATGGGTCCAAGTCATTTCCTATTAACTGAAACATTTCTCAACATCATTCATGCAAGAATGGTCATCCCTTGTTAATTGAAGGTAGTCCCTATTATCTTTCATGCAACTCAAGTTATTAGTCATGCATTCCAAGTTAATTGAAGTCAACTAGCATTCAACTAAAACAAATTGAAGATAATTGAACCATAACTGAATTGAACTCAACTAAACTGATTCTAAACTAAACTGAACTAAACTGAACTAAACTAAATTGAACTAAACTGAATTGAACTTCATTTATGCAAACATCAAACCCTAACTCCTAAGATCTTTACAT